>JAOBRG010342124.1:0-14382 GCA_027574985.1 Umimayanthus nakama | reverse complement strand
ACACACACACACACACTTTCAAAGTAGCGCCGTGGTCCCTGTGATCTCACATCGTTACCTTATTGTTTGCACGCAGACCGAAGCCGTCTCAAAATCCTGCAGAATATGTGGAGAACCTGTACGACGAAACTGCATCAAGAGCGCGAGGCTTCGTCGCTCTCCCTCCCAAAAAGCACTATGGCAACGATGGCTTCGACGATAACTCTTCTGCTGTGCCCTCCAGAAATGGGTCAGCAGCCAGCTTTAGTATTTCCAAGAACTCTTCAAACATTTATCTTCCTGGAATCGACGACGCAGCGTCGGACGTACCGATCCCGGAAGTGAAATTTAACCCTCTGTACGACACGGGTCGTCCTGAGGACGATGATGACCTGGATTTAGACTCGCTAGGCTCTGATACGGAGGGGTGTGTTGTGGAGAAAACGGTGAGCTTCGGTCCCGAGAATGACTTGGTGCAGTATTTTGACGAGTCCGACGCGGTCGCACCACCCCCTGTAATGAAAGTTCTTACTTCGTGTGAGACACAGACTGAAACTGAGGGAGTCATGGTGTAAATTGGAACCTCTGCGAGCCAATGTATACTTCATGTATTTTTTTACTAGTCGACAGGGAGCTGTGGGGTAGATTTTACAAAAAATTGTGGGGGAAGGGAGCAATTAAGCGAGTTCTTGGGGGTCCGGGAGCGTACCTCCCTTGAGATTTTGAAATTTAACTTCTGAAATAGCTAAATACGCCTTTAACATTCCAACTATACTGGAATGGATTATTGTGAGTGCATGCGGAGAAAAAGTGCAAACAGAAAAGCGAATTACGTAATCAGTTTGCAACTCGTAGTACCACAATAGAAAACAATTAGAAGGTATAGAGCAATGGCAAAGACATTGGAACGGGCCGTAAACGAATCAGTTATCGAGTACTGAAGAGGTCAGTTTGTAGAGTTCGAAAGCTGACTCTGTCTGTCTGTCTGACTGTCTGTCTGACTGTCTGTCTGTCTGACTGTCTGTCTGTTTCTCTGTCTCTGTCTCTGTCTCTCTCTGTAAAGAAGCGCCCCCATTCCCTCCTTCAGTGTTCCTTTACAACCGTTGTCACTTCAGTAGACGAACATGTATATATTTTTTGTATTATATCCTCGAAGATATTAGTTACGTTTACAGCTACCTTGTAAATTCAAGTATAATTAAAGTTTATGTATGTATGTATGTACGTATGTTTGTTTGTATGAACGTATGTATGTATGTATGTATGTATGTATGTATGTTTGTATGTATGTATGTATGTATGTATGTATGTAACATCCAGTGCAAACTAGAAATATAACAAAGACAAAACAGCGCAAACTGGTACTAAGAACAATGCTTACTTTAAAATACCACGTACCTACCGAGACACGTGGTCATCTTTGTATTGGGGTTAAAGCAAAGAAAACAACAAACATGTAGATTCTTAAAATATTGATCATTTAGATGTAATAAAGATCACAAACCCTGGTTCGCCTGTTCAAAACCCTTAATGTAAATTGGTTAGACTTTGAGACGTTTTCTTACAGGGTTCGTACGGGCCCTGGAAAGCCCTGGAAAATTTTTGGAAGCCCTGGAAATCCCTTGAAACCCTGGAAAAGCCCTGGAAACTTTTTATTTAAGCCCTGGAAAATCTCAAAGAGTTTTGTTGAAAAAATAAATTCACGAAATGGTGCATTTTGTTGATTTCAGTACAAGTAACAATCGATATTGTAGTTTTTCTTATCATTTCAAAACATCATTTTATGTCAGAAGCCACTGTATGGTATCGAAATGATGTACACTTTGGTCTACATTGTTGCTTTATAGTGATAACACTACCTTTTGAACGTTGTTTTAAACAAATCGTTGTAAACGTTGTTTTCATTCCGGGCTTCAATGGCCCTGGAAAAACCCATGAAAAAACGTTTAAAATGCCCTGGAAAACCCTGGATTTTTGAATTTCTGAAGACGTACGAACCCTGTTCTTAGTTTTTGAAGTTAAACTGCAATCTCCCAAACTAAATTCTAAAGCAACGAATGTGCTGTATGCGTTGACACAGCACTCGAATAATCGTGGTCTACAACAGAATCGTTATTACTATGATAGCTTTCAATACAATGTAAAACAATAAAAACATGCATGAAAAAGATGTTGTTAGGGTGTTCCTAAAATTGTTTCTGGATACTGTAAACAGTTATTTGGAAACTATATAAATTAGGCAAGTCCAATTAACACAACTGCCGAATTTTCCCTGGAAATTCCCAGGCGCTAGCTTTCTAGCGGGGTTTGGGGGCATGCTCCCCCAGAAATTTTTGAAAATTTTAGTCTCTAAAATGGCCATTTCCAGCATTTTGAGAGGAATTTCTTACTCGTTTATTTTAGTACTAATTTTTTGCTGCAAAATTTCGTTTTTGTAAAAAAAAGAGAAAAAATCCAAAGGGGGGCGGGGGGGGGGGCGCACAGGCACCCCAGACCCCACCCTTGGACCCGCCACTGCTGCTGTGAGTTTTGTGTGTGGAATGGTCCGGCACATATATTTTGATCTACCCGAGTAGGCAATTTAAATCTAACTGGTACCTATTTTTATGTAGGAAGACTTTTTCATTTGTAAGGCTTGGAATTCGTTCTTATATGTATGATTATGTGACATTGCTGACCAAATTTCATCCCGAGCGTTTTTAACCCACCGGTTCTTTTATGCGGGTTTTTATTGTATACAACACACAAACTAGGGCAACATGGTACTGGTATTGACCAGGAAATCGCCTTGTCTTAAACGTAGCACGTGGATTAACTATCTTTAGGAAAGAAGTGAAAGAGCTTCAAATTGAAATATTGCCCAAGCCTAAAAGATAACCAAAAAAGGTATTCGCAAGAAACGAAGTAATAGTCGCAAAAATAGAGGGATGAAATAAAATGTTGCTGCCAATTATTATTTCCCCTCCTTTCCAAAACGGCTCGCCTCCAAGTTGGCAGAAACTGAGCCAATGAGTCAGCATATTGCTAGACATTTCCTGCGCTGAGTTTAACATTCAAAAGAATTGACTGAACTTGCCTCTTAAAAGTGTTTACTAATGCAATGCAGGGGTGTAGTGTGCGATTTCCCATGTGTACGAACCGAGGGAATCATTTGTGAGGACTCTAGCTGGGGTTATGCTCTTCATTTTGGCTGGCTCTTGGAAATGCCTTTTCCTGCGTTTTTCGAAGGATATTTCAGGAAACAAACACACCAGCAAAACACAATATACATTACCCGCCGACAAGTGTAAACAATAAAGGATAAACACAACTCCGAAAACATTGTTGTAAAAAATTAATATTTAAGTTAGATACAACTGAACGTGAAGATGTATTACCAACATTTCGATTTTGTTCCAAAATCATCATCAGGACTGAATGCAGGTTACAAGCAAGTGTATTTATACTGAACTTACCGCAGCTGGAGAGTTTTGTCTTAAATAAACTTAAATATTAAGTTTTCACAACAATGTTTTTCGGAGTTGTGTTTATCCTTTATTAAGACACAATATATATAAGAGTAATTAAATGAGACACTTTGAGTCACGTACAACTCGAGCACGTCGTGAATCAATATACAAATCGGCCAATTTATTAATAAACTAGCATTTACCAATGGTAATGAGAATGCGGTGAATTTGTGTTTAGTTACTATAACACGTATGGAAAGTAGTGGCTATAACCCGAGCAGGGGTTCGTTCTATTCGTGGGTGACCGAGGAAAGTTTCGGAGAACACGAACTTCTCTCGAACTTGACCCATTGACGAACGAAAAATCTCTCAAACAGTCCTCTAATGCAGCTCGAGCTCGGGTCTTCGTGGGTCGCTGAAGAAAGTCGCCTGTTCGGAGAATACGAACTTCTCCCGAACACGACCCATGGGCGAATGAAAAATCTCTCAAATGATCCAACGCACTGAGCCAAAAATAGGCCTTGCGGCTCACTTTTCTAGCCGCAGTTAAAATAAATCCCTTTTCAGGTGACCGAAAACTACATCTGTCACCCAGTTAAGATTACCGTTCACGTTGGAACGAATCAAAACTTCTAAGTTGAGATTTTTGAAGAATGTAAATGTACATTTAATTTCTTGAGACAAGTTTTGGCTTAAATTACGAAACTGTAAAGGATCAATGCTCCTTCAGTTTTTAATCTCATGCCGTCAAATTTGGTAATTTGATAAAATAATAGCCGAAAATGAAAACCAATTACTTTTATGACTCAAACAGAGCAGTTTTGTATGCTGCAAAAGGGGAATTTAGACGATTTAATGGTACTAAAACTGATTTACAGACTACAAATGGTATAAACATTGACGTCTAGAATTGAAAGGGATAATTTGAATTGTGAAGCTCGCATTCGTTTACAAACATGCAAAATGCTTTTAAAAAGAATTTCACCATCATCTAGATAATTTCATAAGTATACAGTTTTGTGGGTAACCGATGAGTATAACGAAGTTACATACGAAAAACTGAAAACACCGCTCAAGGTGTACGGCAACCTTAATTTATTCAGCTGTATGTCTGCTTACATGTACGCTTGTACAGTATTTGGTTGTTACCTCCCTGGAATCTAAAATGCCTTGATTTTATGCTGTTGAAAGCTCGCTCCAGACTCAATCCGCGCGGCCGCCGTTTTAATGAACCAAACAGATACAAAGTACCGGAAACTTTGATATATACCAGCAATATATTGATAGGCTACTGGTCTCACTGAGCAACAAAAGCATCTTATTAACACCAGCTCTTTTAGGTTTTGGCTCTCTAAAAGAATTCTGATGAAACACAACTCATCACGCAAGTTAACCTATTGTACCACCACATCCAGTATGTTTGTTCTAAAAAGGACCGCAGTGCTTATAACCTAATTGGAGCTCATTCGAGACGGCGAGATGGTTTGAGACGAATCGCGTTTTTCTTGTTTTTGCTTTTCTGTTTTCTCTCTGTTCGAGTAAAAACTACCCCGGATGTTAAGCTCGCAGAGAATTTGTGGTTGAGGGGCGTTGAGCTATTCATGGCAGTTATTTTTGCTCTCAAGTGCGGCGCCAGAAAATCGTTTTGCGGCGCTTAAACGTGTAACGCGCTAATTCGTCTAAAAATGGTATCTCCTCAGTTATTTGGCCTTTTACAGCATGCGACTATGTCAGATTAGTTTAAAGTTGGATTACACAAGGTTCCTTTTTTCAAGTTTAGTCGAAATTTACATTTAGAAAAGAAAAACTGCTTGACATACGGATAGTTCAAGAAAATTATTGTCATCCGGTATAACTGCTTTTAAGGCACCCAGTATTCATCATGTTAAGGACTTTCGTTTCATAGCAACAGCTATCAGTGTTTGAACCCACAAGTGTTGGAATAGGAGTGGGCAGCCAAGGTTGAATTCTGTACTGATCCGGCTACCACACACTCGAGTCCGGCTTCCTCGTCGCAAGTGGTTTTTTCCGTGATATACCAAATGAATAACACGTTAACACTTGCATGTTTTACTTGACATGTTTTAAATGCCACATGAGTTTCAGTTACAGAGGAGTGCTGAGAAAACATCTTTTTTCATTCATCCAGTGTTAAAGTAGATGTGATGTCTCTGACAAAAATAACAAATTTAATACTGAGTTGGTTCTTCTTGTGCAACGTGTAGTGATGAACAAGGAAGGTCACACTAAAGTGTTCGCCCACTCTTAGCCAATGTCAAGCCGGTACTCGTTCCAGAGCTTGAAGTATGAAAATTTTGTGGAAAAGCAATAAAGAAGAGATACTTAATGGGAGCTTTAGTGAGCTTTCGCAAATTCCTCAAGTTAAGGTTTGTTTATTCACTGCAACAAAGGCAAAAACTGAAATAAAGAAAAGAGAGTGCCCGCTTGTCGTCAGAGTGAGAAGAGAGGCACAACAAAAGCCCGCTCGCCTTTCTATTCGCAGCAACAAAAACCTCGTCTATACGAGCTCTGTCAGGTCTTTAAAAACAATTTCGACGGAACACAACTCATCACGCTATACGTTAGCTGGTTACCCCTGTTTACGCACCCTGCAATGCTACAGAACATTTTTACTCTAAAAAGCACCGCAGTGCTTAAAAATTTGTGGCACTTTTCAAGCTGGGGCTTTTGTTTAACTTATTAGAAACGAGATTTGTCACGCATGTTTGTTGTAGATTTCTGAATAAAATAGCTCCCAGTTAATACTATTCTTCTGTCTAATGTTTGTTGTACATGGGCGAAGACTTTCGCCGTTGGCCTGAAACGATTCGTATCGTCTTTCTTGTTTATGCTTTGCTGAATTGCTCGCGTGGAGAGAATTGGTGGTTGAGGGCGCATTGCTTATCATCTATCAAGGTGGCTATTTATGATCTCAAGTGCGGCGCCAGGCAATCGTTTTTGCGCCACCAAGTCGCGTGCCGCGCTAATTCGAGTAAAAACGGCATTTACTCAGTTGCTGAGTTTGGTACAACAGTTGTGTCTAAGTGTTTATTTTAAAACTGGTTCACCCACGATTATCTTTTTTGTTAATCACGAAAAAATTCAAGTTAAAGAAAATTGATCTAACAAGATTTTGAAAACTCCCTGGCAAAAACAAAACAAATCAATGTTCGTCCTGAAAAAAGTTCCTTTGAGGCACACAGTTTTCATCACAATAAAAAATTTTCGTATCATAGCAGCAGCTGTCAGCGTTTCAACCGACGAATGAGCAGTTACGGTTTGATTCTGTATCCGGCTACTCCCTAAGTCTTCCTTAACGACAGTGTTTATTTGCCGGTGCGATACCGAATGAAGATCACATTACTTTTGTGTTTTTACCTGACAAGTTTTAGCTGCCAGAATGAGTTTTCCATTGCAAAGGAAAGCTAAATACCCATTTTGTTCAACCATTGTTGAAATACATGTATTGTGAATGACATAAAAAAAATAACTGGGTGGGCTCTGCTCCAAGAGATTCTGCCTCATGAAGCCGGATGAACAAAGAAAAGGTCACTCAAAACTTTCGCCAACTCTTAGCCAATGTCAAGTCGGTACTCGTTCAGTAGAATTACAACAGAGAAGAGGTATCGGGTGGGAGATATCTTTTTTACCGTAAAAATGCATAAACTGAAAATTAGAACTGAAAAAGAGTTTTTTATATATTATGTTTTACACATTTACAAATTGTACACAACTTGGCAGATTCTGCTGCTGCCAAACCAGTGTGTCGTTTTGTCAATAACCAGACGCAAACACAGAGGAAGTAGAGATTGTGTATGAAGAAACTTCTCACGGAAAACTTTCTTGTCTGTAACCGGTTTAACATGATTCATATCAGATCTGTCAAAGATTGAACGCCGATGTTTTCATAAAATTTGCCTTTGAAAGATATAATTTAGAAGGTGTCACATGTCATATTCATAGAAAATAAGTCTGAGAAACAGCCCACGGATGACGTCACGTACACTGTCAATCGCACTAAAACAAGAACACAATTCGCCCGGTCACAGCAGAAACTGGCTTAACATTTGACAAAGCTAACATGGTCTTCATTATTCTGACCGATGACAACTCTGGCAGTGTAAGAGATCGCGAAAAATCATTTTGAATTTGATCGAACAAAGATGAGGAAAAATGTTAAGCCAGTATATCTCGATGACGTCATAGCTATGATCGAGAGATATTCGATATGAACAGCCGAAAGCAGAAAAATTTAAAAACATCGATTAAGGTTTATAATTTTTAATGGTCGAGAAAAAGCATTTATGAAATGTCTTGACCTCTTTCACACCTGCAACGTTTTTTATCACTTGCCTTCACGATACAATTGCTAACTACTCCAGCAGAAAGTGAAAAAAAAATGAATTTAAACCCAGCGAAAACAAACACTCGCTGCCTAACTTCTAGTTATACAAGAAAAAACAATTTTCTAGGTTTGGGAACGATGCTAACAGAGATAACGGTGATCCATGATGTAGAGTGACATTTTTTTCAATGTACACAACCTATTTCCGAGGTTATATTGATTTTACTTTTTTTGGTTTCCAAGGACAATATGAATACACTGAAGCTAGTAGGACTTGCTCAGACAGTAGTGTTTCCTAGTTTTGGCGAATCCTTTTTCTTTCTTGTTGACATAAACTTGTTCAATAACATATAGTTTGTCATATTTCCAAAACAACAATGATCGAGATACCACAATATTTAACTGAAACACCGTCGAACCTGCAAATATTATATAGGACCGAGTTCGTTTGTTTGTCACAATGGTCGATAGGCAGATACGGTATTGTAAAAACACAAACGAATGAACGTACACAAAAATCACGATTGCTTTGTGTTCCATGAAAATGTATTTCCAAAACTGGACAAACTTCTGCTGTTCAGTTAGAGACAAATTTGTACGTGAAAACCTGGCGGCTGTTAATGAATATTTTATATTGCGTGTCACGCAAATTTAGAGCATCTGCCTTGCCATGACGTTAGTACTTGCTCATTTCCGCACTTTTGTTCGTGTGTAGTGACAGCTGCTAAGTTTCGGTCCTCACAATATGTGTTACGGTATTAACCCCACATGATATAACACCTTTTTGTGAACTGCTTGGGCTCGGCTCCATGTGAAGCACAAAGATGCACCGTCTGAACTGTCATTTTTGAATTAAGAAATGCCAGCGTGCACTTGAGCAGAACTGACGACCGAAAATTGAGCATGGAGACAAAAATTTGAACTGAGTGAGAATGAAAACCCTTTTGTATCAAAAAGTACAACGATTTAAATATAAAACTACTACACTTTTTTTTATTAAAAACAAACTTATTAAGAAAAGTGAGGCTTAAATTTGGCTAAAATTTTAAGCAAATGTATGGAAAAACTTAAGAGCAACCCCAGACTCAGCCAAAACTTACTGGTTCTTAATAATAAAAAAAGAGTGTAGTAATGGTAAGTTCAACAGTACGTCCTTTTACATCTTGCAACCTTGCAAAATAACAAAAACAACTCAGTTTTTTACTTAAATTTGCAAACAGAAATTGTACGGACGAAGAAATTTTTAAATTTTAAGCCCCGACTGCATTGAAGGTCTTGGTCTTGGAGGCTACAAAGGTAATTTAGTTTCAAAAACTTTAATAAAGCTCATAAATGCGCATGTAATCTTATCTGTGTCATAGACACTGAATGGACACTAGACGCTATTTCTCATATGCGTAATTATTTGTAAGACAGTAGCTGATGAGGTGCGGACTTCGTCTTATAAATATAACTTGTTTGTATTATTTTTTAGAGGAATTTCGTTTTCACGCCTGCTGGCCACCATATTGGATTTTCCACGCATGCGCACAAATGTCTCGGTTTCGAAATTTACAATCATGAAAAGATGGCGGATAAAGGGAGATCTCACAACCGCCATGGAAGTGTGGTACGAATTGGAAACTACAGCATTGAAAAAACCATTGGAAAGGGAAATTTTGCAGTGGTTAAACTGGCAACCCACTGTGTCACAAAATCAAAGGTTAGAAAACGTGAATTCAAGTTGCGTTTTCGAAAGCGAGCGATGCAACTTATTTTGTGTAGCCTGATTCTCCGGAACATGACAGGCTACTGCATGAGGTCGTTGTTTACAAGTCTGCATTTTGGTTGCATTCCCTAAATTTATTATTAACATTGTTTTCAAGTCGTTTTATTTTCTTTCTGATGTTATTTTGTGCTTGTAGCTGTGATTTGAAACCTGTATCTTGGAACTTGCAGTTTCGAACAAGAAATCAACTCAATTTTATGTTCCAGGTCGCTGTCAAAATTATTGATAAGAGCCAACTGGATGCAGATAACTTGAAAAAAGTTTTCCGTGAAGTTCAGGTCATGAAGTTGTTGGACCATCCGCATATAATTAAACTCTACCAGGTGAGTGTTTCTATGTAAGCGCCAAAAACTCTTATTTGGTTTATGGTGTTATGAAGAAACGTAGACATTGAAATTGCTCTTGTGCGGCCCATGAATTGTAAACGGCTGTAACCGCAATAGACTATATTCTTTGTTATTGTTTTGTGTTTCAGTGCTTTGTGTGAAACTAAGATAATGTTCTACGCATTTGTTTGGGATAAAAAGATTTGCAAAAAAAGTACAAACGGATACAAAAATCTTCCACTCTGAAGATCAGAAAAATTAAGACTGAAGTGTCAATTTTTCAAAGACAAAGCGGGAGAGATCAGATATTCGACTGTTCTTCGATAAATGGACTCTCGCCGGCGGTTTGTAAATCTACAGCAATAGTATATTAAAAAAGGTTTATTATCGGTCACAAGGAACACTTCGCGAGTATAAAAGGTTGACTGAATTTAGAGGACAGATTTCGGTTTGAAAGCGTAGGACTAAGGAGAAGTTCTGTGTTGACTGCCATGCCAACCTACTCCAGCAAAACTTGCCTCGAGATTTAATTTTTTTATATCTGCACCGAATTTTACCAAGTGCAGTGAGAAGCAATGACTTACACTAAAATTTATTGAATAGTTTCTTTGTGCTTCAAGTCTTCCAAGAGTTCCGCATGGGAACTTCAGTTTTGAGAACAACAAAACTAACAATTTCCAACGATTCATCACCTGAAAATCTCGAAATCCTTCGAAAAATCAATTGCGATTGCAAATCATAAATTCTTTTTCCTTTCTATAATATCAAATTGTTTCATTGCAAAAATTGCACTAGATATTAGAATTTGAATGAAATTTTTGTACTCTTATCTCAAATGATATCATATGTTTTTGTGTCACGATATTATTTGTATTGCACTATTGCACAAAAGATAAAATTGCCTCGGAAACTTCAACAGAAACCAAAACTGCCCTTTGCCAATTGGTAATCAGTCGTGTTCAGATTTTCGTGAAGTCTGAAAAGCAGGAGCTCTCTTTTTTGCATGTATTAAGTTTATTTGCACAACAATTTAATATAGGTTTCGGGTTATCACGCAAACCATAAACTCAAGTTGTAATGTGTACCAGAGAAGTTTGAAATGTGAGTCTGGCGATCGGTTCTAACTCTTATATGCAGCAGCGAAGAAGCGTCAGATAAATTTGCGAGAGCTATTTGATATACCAAAGATACAGTAGAAATCTGTCAGCAAACGTAACTTCGGCTTCGTCGAGTTGCTTGAAGATGTAAACAGAGGTAATTGTTGAAATAACAAAAGCATAGTGCATTAATTGACCCAAGGTTTCTAACTTTTAATAATACCATCGGTGTCGAACCAAATTCTGTGCGTTTCGCGAATCGCCCTTCGAAGTATATAACTGCTCGCAGTTCCTTCGATCCTCACGACGTGTTCCTTTCCTTTGGTTGAATCTTTTCACCTAATTAACGTTTTTTATAACAGCTGTGGTTTACATGACAAAAAAAAGTTGTGGTTGAATGGCAGAGTTCAGAGTATCGATGCCTTGGCAGAAAGTGAACGTAGTTCTCGCATTCGCATAATTTTGCCAAAGCTCTCATTAACTAGTTTGGCTGTTACTGATTGGGATTTGAGAAAAAAAGACGTAATTTTTATAATAGCTGAGGGAGTCGTTTGGATAGAACTTAATCACTAAGAGGCTTAATTGATTACTTGGTGAAGTGACACTTGATTCTGTTATGGCTGTCTGATTGATGTGCGGAGTGTTCACTTGATGGGATGCCTACCTACCTGTGGTACCCACTCCAGTAAACATGGTTAGAGATCGGGTGTTCTTTTGATACACAGCTTATGGCTTTAATTTCTTAAAAAAAAGAGGGTTTCTTTCATATGTTGCAATATTTTTTCTTTGGCCAGAAGGAAGTGAGCTCTGTTCTTTTATTTTTTACTTGGGCCAGAGTTCAGGTTTTGTTTCATTCTACAATTTTTTGGCTCCATCCTTTTTTTACTCAGTCTGGAAGGCGCTGAGTTGAGGTTTCAATTACAGTCCTTTTCATAAAGACTAGAAGGTGCTGGCTCTGTTTTTTAGTTGGACCAGAAGGCAATGAGTTGAGGTTTCAGTTCCATTCATTTTGCTAAGGCTGGAAGGTTTCAGCTCCATCTTTTTTTTTTCTTTTTGCCTGGACTGGAAGGCACTGAGTTACCAAGTAACAATTTGAATTAGAACTAGAAGTTACCAGTGGTAATGGGTGCTGCGAGAATATGTGTTAAGTCCAGTTACTACTACAAAATAAGTTGTCACCAGGTGATCCAGCCATTTTAGTATTTTACATTACAGCATCTATGATTACAAGCAAACAAATGTTTTATATATCGAGTTTCACTCAGATTCCAACAAGTGTGTTCGTGGCACTGTGGTAGGAATCTAGTTTTGCAGCTCACTCGAAGTTAATGGCTGCGTGCCATCAGATCGATTGTCTAATGTCTAGACCACATTTTTTCCTGCGATTATTGTTTTTGCTCTTGTCTATTTTTTTATTTCATGAATGAATCAATTTTTAAATAATTTCAAAAAAAGACATCTATACTCATTATTGAAATTCTTTCCCAAGCAAAATCTTTCAGAAGTCAGAAGACAGTATGGTTTTCTTCATCTCAGCTGGCCTGTTCCCAATGACTGAATCGGTGACTCAAAAATATCTATAAACAAATTTAGTTTTTTTTCATTGTCTGAAGCAGTACCCAAACAACTATGACTGAACTTAAAAATTAAACCTGACTAGCTAGGGTTTTCAACTTTTGTTTAATTGCTGATGTTTTCACTATCGGACAACATTGCGGTTTGATTTTCAAAATCACTTATCCTGCTTTTTATTTTTCTGATCATTTTAGTCAGCGAAGTCTCGGTATGCTTTTCCTTTACTTTGACCGAAGTCTTTCATAGATCCTAACTTAGCGCTATGAACCGGCAAATATGCACCATGAACTAGCAGCTATGTTTGAATATGAATCATGAGCGCAAGGATCAATTACAAGCACATACGTACATTTGTAGGTACCAGCCAAACATATCTAAAACTTTCCTAGCATTTGCCAGTAAGACCACAGGGTATTGCAAGTGAAACCACAGGTTGCCATCTAGAATATGTTGCTGCTTACTTTACCCCATTCTTACCCCCTAGTAACTCAACTAAAAATGTAACCCCTGGGCAGTTGTGAAAGAGTGACCCAATCCAGTGGTACATCCCCAGTAGTCTTTTACCAGGAAATACATGTACACTCCCAGGACTTCACCGTACCACATTTAAGCTGTAAATATGTTTAGTAGTACGGAGCAGCCAAACTCACTGGTTACCCCTTTACTTACCTGTTCATTTGACGCAAATTACCATCTTAAGGTATCAGATGCCCCTTTTCATGTGCTTCAACTTTTCGCCTATTGCGCACTAGCTTTTTAATTAAGTCCAACAAAGGTATACATTTTCCTGAAAACTTACTGGATTTCCCATTCGAAAAAGTTTGAATTTGATCTAATCTAATCTGAATCTTTTGGAGCCTCTTGTTTTGCGAACACAAGTTTTTGTTGTGAAGTTTCATCTCAAAAACAAATTAACGCCTCTGAACAGTTTACATGCCATCCAAAAGAACAGAGCCTCATTTTTGAGAAGTGCAAGTGTGAATGCACTCCTTTGCGCTTCTCAAAATTTTCCCGGAAGGATTCTTTTTAGCATGGCTGCACGATTAGCAGGTCAACTGATAACAAGTTCAAAGGCAAAATAATAATTTTAAATCAATAATTTTAAATCAAATCTGTGGAGCTGTTAATGATCACTCTCAATCTTTTTCGGACTGAAAAGTAGTTTGAAATAAACAAGATTTTGGTTCAAAGCCATTGCCGTTACAAGAGACTTATGTGAATAGGGTGATTCATTAGGTGACGTTTTACAGTCTTTTATTCATGTGTCATCACCAGAAAACTACCCTGTCTACAAATGTAAACACATTCGAAAGGCCTTATGGCTCAAGACTTTTAGAATTGATTTTCCCTGCATTTGAAGATCGAACAAAGATTCTGCTTTCATAAATTCACATCTGGTAATTTAAATGCTTGGCAGTGTGACAGGCCAATACTAAAAATGAATGCATTTGACTAAACAAGGCAGTCTGGTATTTTAATTTGCCGCAACCAGCTCCTACCTGGCCTTGCGGCTCAGTAAGTACGTGTAGAGCAAAGGCAATCTGTTCTGGAGGTCATGGTTTTGAACACCACCAGGATCAGAGATTTTGTTCTCTTTGTCTGTGTAGGCCCACTTCCTTTCAAGGGCTGGCACTAAGAAGGTATTAGAACATAGCTGGCAATTTTTCACGCGCTTTTTGTATGGCACGAGCGTGCATCTAAATCTCGATAGATGCACGCCCGTTCGTCTATCAAATTGCGTGATTGAATTCAACCAATCAAAATGCTCGCAACAGTTTAGGAGAATTCTGTATTTCATCAGTTTTCGTTTAAAGTGGCAATGTTCTAAAAGAAATGGTCCATA
>JAOBRG010342102.1:0-14382 GCA_027574985.1 Umimayanthus nakama | reverse complement strand
ATATTTTCCCGTACAGACCTCACTCTCGGTTAATAAGTACTTAGTGGTTACAGCAAGGCCTCAGTTTGGTATTTCCCATACAGACCTTACTCTCGGTTAATAAGTACTTAGTGGTTACAGCAAGGCTTCAGTTTGGTATTTCCCGTACAGACCTCACTCTCGGTTAATAGGTACTTAGTGGTTACAGCAAGGCCGCAGTTTGGTATTTCCCATATAGACCTCACTCTCGGTTAATAAGTACTTAGTGGTTACAGCAAGGCTTCAGTTTGATATTTTCCCGTACAGACCTCACTCTCGGTTAATAAGTACTTAGTGGTTACAGCAAGGCCTTAGTTTGGTATTTCCCGTACAGACCTCACTCTCGGTTAATAAGTACTCAGTGGTTACAGCAAGGCTTCAGTTTGAAATTTTCCGTACAGACCTCACTCTCGGTTAATAAGTACTTAGTGGTTACAGCAAGGCTTCAGTTTGATATTTCCCGTACAGACCTCACTCTCGGTTAATAAGTACTTAGTGGTTACAGCAAGGCCTCAGTTTGGTATTTCCCGTACAGACCTCACTCTCGGTTAATAAGTACTTAGTGGTTACAGCAATGCCTCAGTTTGATGTTTCCCGTACAGACCTCACTCTCGGTTAATAAGTACTTATTAAGTTTTGTTCAGAAATATGTCGTTTCTCTTAAAGCTTGAAGACTGATCAAAAAAAATTTTGATTAAAGCAACAGTTGATTCGAGTTTGCGCTCAGCAGCCGACCTACATCGCGCCTTGCATGTAGAAGGGCCTAAAAGGTCTTGTCAGTTGTAGCTGCGGGAGCTGCAGTTTTTTTGATGTGGAGTTGGTATCAATAGTTTCAAGTGTTTTCTAACCAGCCTGGAGTATCGCTCGAGTTGTTATCAATAGCTTCATGTGTTTTCTCTCCAGCTTGGAGTATCGCTCGATGAAACAGTCACCGAGGAAGACATCAACGACCTTCTGTGGGTGTTCGGCTGCACCTCCACTGCTGTAAGTAACTGAGATCAGTATGTAAAATCTCTTAATATTATCCACACAAGATAAGTTATTTGGTAAGGAGAATAAAGCAAATGATCAAACACAGCGATATCTCTGTGATAAAAAGCAAAGTTCTCCCTACTTATTTACAAGGAAACTGTAGAGACAGCTTAGGAGCAATACACCATATGATGTGCTTGGAGCTGAGAGGGTTAAAGAGTTTAGCTGAACCAGAATTCCTGGCATGTTTAAAGATAGGAGACAATCGAGTTTGCTATGCTTACAGATAGAATACAATTCAGATTTCAAAGTAACCATCTCTTATGCGATTGTAGCAATCACTGGCTGACACGATGGAGGAGGTTCCCGCCCACAGTGTTATCAGAAGCCCGTACAAGCGACTCAGCGAGTACCTCCAACACCCCGTATTCAACAGCTACCACTCAGAGACCAACCTGGTGCGCTACATGAAACTGCTGGAGAACAAGGACCTCTCGCTTGTTCACTCCATGATTTCACTGGTACGTTGACATTTGTCTTGTCTGTCAGGTTCGACCAGTCAGTTCTTTTAACTTATAAATTTAAAAATAGAACGCACAAGTTCTCAGAACTGGTTCTGGCCAGATTGTCCCTGCTCATGGATCAGAGCCGCTCAATCCTCGGGAATTCGCGGGAATTTGGAGAGTTTTGCGCGCGCACTGGGCCTTTCCATTTAAACTGGCCAAAACCAGTTCTTTTCGGCCGGTAAGAACGGACAGTGGAAACCGGCCTAGCTAGGACAGCACGACTGTATGAAAGTCCCATAAACTGTAATTTGTTATTTTATTTCTAAGCTTCGTGCATTATTTAATCGTTTATTATTGTTGTTATGTGAGGCAGAGAGTGTAAGCACAAGTGTCGGAGACAGTGCTTTTTAATAGGTTGCTTTTATGTCGTCAACAAAACCAAAGAATTTGGGCATTTGACGTTGGAAAACTTTGAAAAGATGAAAAAGGAATGTGTGCATGTCTACACACACTTAAACGTAGTCGTTCTCGACTGAGCCTCTTGTTTAAAGTAAAATGTTTATTATCAGTAGTAGGTCAACAATTTTACGCTACGAGTATATCTTTAAGTTTGTTGGCGGCGATTTTGTTTATTGTATCTATTTTATTAATCTATGAAACAACAGCTATAGAAAACCGAAAGTTGTGTACTCTTGGGGAACATATGGTGAAAAAAAGAAATTAGTCAGTCAGTTTAATCAGGTTTCAGTTGCTACCAAAGTAACAAGGGGTTTTTTCAAAGGTAGTTAATGTTTCAGTTGTAAATCAACTTCTTCCTTGAACTATTGCGAAATTTATCGCTGTTCCTTTTCGTGCACATCTACTTTCCATGATTCATTTGTTCCAGTTATCTTGAGTATTTAGGGCACAAATTGAAAAAGCAACATGCTTTTTTCGTTTTCCAGGGTTCTTGTACAATGAAGCTCAACAGCACAACAGAAATGATGGTAAGTATGACTGTTGTAAATATCATCATCATCACCGTTGTCATGTTCGTTGTTATCATCATCGTGTCATCAGAAATAACATAATATCGTCGTCGTTATCACCATCATCGTTATCATTGCCATCATTATTACTAATATTATTGTTATTATTATTATTAATGTTGTTTTTAACAATAATATTAATATTATCATCACCATATTCTGTATCGTCGTCGTTTTTATCTTCATCAGCACCAGCATCACCATCGTTGTCCATCTATCCATGTTGTGCTAAGAATAAAACAAAGGCATTCGGTAGATTTAAATCCAATTAGATAGGTAAGAACTTAGCGCAGGATGTACTATCTTGGGGTGGCAGTAAGACGCAATTCAAGCAATAACCTCAGTATAGTTGTCTTGTACTTTTCGAACTGTTTCGCATACGCTGCTTGTAATTGGTCCTTCCTTCATTAGATGTTGGTTTGTTTTATTCGTAGTAAAGGGCGTTTTAATGCATAAAAGCATTGCAGCTTATTTTTATAAAGCCGATACGTCGAGACATCTGCAAGAGCAGATCAACCATGCGCTAAGAAATTTGAGGAAAAAATGCTTCAGTTAAGCTGTTGATATAGTTTGTAACTGAAGTTTGACAATAATTGGAATTACTGAAAACCTGCTTTTCCTCTGTTGATACTTAACTCCTTCAGCCAGTCACGTGGCCCAAGTTTGCCAACATTCATCCCTTTGTCCCGGATGAACAAGCCGAGGGTTATATAAAGCTGTACAAAGAACTGGAACACGACCTTTGTGAGATCACGGGTTTTGACGCAATATGCTTTCAACCAAACAGGTTTGATTGGTTTACTGTCACTTTCATTGCTCAAAGGGTTTCGTTAGTGTGTGAACATCTATCTTCTGTTCGTGTTTGTGTGTGTATCGGTATCTGTCTGTCGGTGTGTTCGTGTGGCTACTAATTTTTTGGTTGTTTCGTTGAAACGTGTCCATCTGTTCGTCTGTTACATACATAAATACATTGTAACGTCGCAAAACGTTAAACGGAGTAAAATGTAATGGTGTAATCATTAAAATGTCGGTAACTACACTTCCACGCTCGAGACGATATGTGGCAATCTGTTATGTTTGTTTGTATATGTGTACTTGACCAATATTCACCCAAAAATAAACATAATCTTCAAGCATACTAGTTGTGTTTATCGCGAAACTGCAAAGTACAGTACCATAGTGTTCACAATACTGAATTGTGTCTACTGGGCTTATTTAAATCTCACATTACTAGACTTTAAACTATTGTCTCCAGTTGAGAGTTTTTTTGTTTTCAACAGTTGATCGATAGTTGCCCTCGAATGATATCTCGTGGTACACAGTTCCGTCATACCGACAACGTGTGTGTTTAACATCGGGAGAGATTTTTTAAAATATGCCAAGTCATGGTGCTTATCATTAATTGGACGTGTTTGTTGTTGCAGTGGCGCCCAGGGGGAGTACACCGGGTTGAGAACAATCCGAGCTTACCACGAGCATATTGGGGAAGAGCAGAGAAAGGTGTGATATAACTAACCTTTTACGCGACTTTATTCATCCTTCCATTGTCCATACAAATTAAGTTGTTTGGTAATGAAAAAAGCAAATGGTCATACACAGCAATTTATCTAAGATGGGAAACAAAATTCTCCAAACGTCTTTACAAGGAAGCTCTAGAACTCAGTGGGTGATGCTCGATATACCAAGTGAGGTGCCATCGTTCATTGTTCTAAAGTGACAGTACATTTTTGCGTTCTTTGTGACGTAACTCAGGGCATATTGTCATTTGGTATATCGAACATAACCCAATTCAGCGTTTCGCCATATGGTGTGTTTGGGGTTGAGAGGGTTAACATAAAGAAATGCACAAGCTGTTAAATTAGTTTTAACTGAGGATGTAGTTTTGTGCTTTAAAACTCCTTGAAAACTCATTTTGAACCTTTTGCCATATTTTGAAACACAGTTACTGTAATGATGAAGTGTTGTTCTGTTCTGATACTTATTTTGTTCTGTTCTCAGGTTTGCTTGATTCCAATCTCCGCCCACGGCACCAACCCGGCCAGCGCTCAGATGGCTGGTTACCAAGTCCAGGTTGTCAAGGTTACAAAGGAAGGAAACATCGACTTAGACGATTTGAACGCTCAGGTACCAGGGGACTATCTTTAATCTTATCTCGCTTTCAATTTGTCCGTTCCAACAAGTCAGTTCTTAAATGGAACGCACGAGTTTTCAGAACTGGTTCTGGTCAGAAATGCTCTGCTCATGCATCAGAGCCGCTCGGTCCTCCTCCTCCCGTCTGTGGAAGCGCGGGACTTTGTAGAGTTGTGGCGGGAAAATCGTACGCGCGCCTTGGACCTTTCTCTTTGTGCTGGCCTTAACCAGTTCTTTTCGAATAATTGAAAGCGCCCTAACATTGTGAGTCCTTTGCTGTCCGGCACGCACACAGCAACAACAACAACGAGACGGAAGTTAACTTCCGTGTGTGTTTGCTGTCGAGCGAAGCGAGACAGCAACACTATTCTCGCAGTAAGCGTAAAATTTCTCGATAATCGTTCCGGGTTCCAGCCTCTCTGGCCCTGCCGTCCATATGTCCACCCCACACATCAAAGATTATTTACCACGTGCTGGCCGCGTTCCATCAACACATCAGATTTTCATCACGTGCGTACTTTGGCAGTTTGAGAAGTACAACTGCATGGCGAGATAGAAATATTCCAAGAAATACAGACCTTTAGCTAGCGAATGGCCGGCAAATTACATGCTTTTTATAATAAGAACCAGTAACTCTCCGCTGAGGTTTGTCTGTTCTTATTTTTTGGCGAGTTCAACCTCAAATTGTTCTTAAAATCGTTGTTTTTATTTCCTTATACTTCCAGACAGTGGGCTAGTTGCCCAAATAATAAAGCAGCACTAAAGAAATACGTGTCTGCAGTTGTTTCATCCAGAAGTATGCGAAATAAACATGAAACTGTCAATACAGCGTCCGCAAATGCCACTCTTCTAGCGCCTGATGGCCCAGCTACGTGTCGTTCTAACAAGTCTCTGTATACATGTACATCTCAAGCTGTGCATCTCAATCAAAACGGTGAATTTATTGAACTTTGCAGCTATTAAATTTAAATGTGAGATTTATAGCTGCCTTGTGCTTTGGTGCGGGGGAAGGGTAAACTCTTGACAGCACTTAACTTACCCAAGTTGGTAACTTCTAGTTACATTTTATATATTTAAATTTTAGACTAATGCTGATACTGCATAGCTGCTTGGAAACACGGCCCGTGTGGGACGAATCATATCCCTACCACAAGAAATCAGAAAATATAATTAAGAAAGATAGTGTGTGACTTCGAAACTGAAATGAAGTATATTTAATGAATAAATAGAACACACTAACAATAACATTCAGAATTTGTGTATCTTCATCAAGACTGAGTAGACAGACAAAAAAACTTGCCTGTTTGCAATGAAAAGCATTTATTTCAACGGCTCGAAATACTTTCGGATCAATGAACTTCCGTGGCATGAGTTGTATTTGTTGAAAGGATATACTGTCTGACGCATCGGGATTAATTGTAACTCTTTTAAAAATACTTTTTACTTTTGTTACAAGTTCTGTGATGTGACATCTTGCAACGAGTCTTTATAGTTTTTAAAATGCAAGAATGTTTTGCAATGCACAGAAGAAAGTAAATGCTTTAGATTGTCATAATGAAGGAAGATTGAGCACAATTCATAAATATCGAAACTCAACAGTGCAATCTTCACACACTCAATACTTAATCAAAACTCGATCCCAGGCTCTCCTGGTTGGGTCTGATCACGTGGCACCCACATTCCGGTGGTCGTCAGGTTTAGATAGTTTATGTTTAACTTGAAGATCGATAATCGTACTAACAAAGAACTTATCGTTAAAGGTTGAAAAACACAGCAAGGAGTTGGCTGCTATCATGATCACGTATCCATCGACTAACGGAGTGTTTGAAGAAGGTGTTAGGTGAGTAACTGCGACTTCATATCTCTTGTACAATTATTCGACTATGAATGAGAAAATGTAGTCGAACTTGGGTACAGTACAAATCCGCATAAAATACAGTCGGATTAATTAAGAACGCTGAGGCTTAAATGTGGTCAACTACAAAGTACTGCATACATATTAAAGAACAAATTCAGCCTGACAAATGCAAAAAAACCGGATTTTATAAAAATAATGTATACCACTTAGATTAAAAAGCCTTTTATGGTAGATTAAGATGTATGTGCTAAACCGTTACGTACACAGAATTTCAAAACAGGGATATGGCAAATATGTTTTAAGTCTTCCCTTTTTTATTATTTCCAAATAGTCCGACCTCTATTTAGCGGCCACTCTCCTTGAAACGGCCACTTTCCAAAGTCCCAATATATGTGTTTATTTTTTATTAGACATCTTTTAAGCGGCCACCTTTTCTAAATCCCGAAGGTAGCCGCTTAAAAGAGATATCAGCAAATGAATATATAATGCACCACAGTTGGCAGAATCACAGCAAGTCCGTCCAGTAAACCCCTTTCTGCGATTATCACAGCGATTCGCCATTTTTTGACCAATTTTTGTTACATGACTTTTCGTGTAGTTGGTGCCATTACGTTTCGATAACGTAATTTTCTTTCGCAAATGCCCTGGGAACGAAAAGAACGATAATCACAAGAAAAATTCCTCGTGTGTGCCCTCATGCAGTACTGACGAATAGATAACTTTCGAATTACGCTTCGGTTCCGACCCCACGAACAATTCATGTGACGTCAGAGCCACCATGTTGGTGTGCAATAACAGCAGTTTCTTTGTTGTATACACCGTACACTAACGAGGCCGTCATACCTTTTGTCATTTGAATCGCTGGAGATTGAGTTTATACCAGGTATATCCTGAAGTCGAGGCTAGTGCTGTGCTGTATTCTGCATTTGCTGTATTTTCTCGCACAGCTCAGCACTAGCCTCGTTTTCAGGTTAATGTAAGCGGAAATTGAAGTGTCACTCTAAAGTGGTCTGTTTCGCTTTCGCGACGAAATTCGATGCGATGGGCGTACAAATCGCCAAGTGTGTCCTCTCCTTATTGACTGATGTTGCTATCAACTGCCTACATTGTCTTGCTACTGATGTGCTACATTTGTCAGCAATAAACTGAGTTACGTTGAGCGCTTTGGCTTTGTCGTCTAGGGATATCTGTGATCTGGTACACTACCATGGAGGTCAGGTTTATCTAGACGGGGCCAACCTGAATGCACAGGTAAGCTTTCCTAGTACTGCTAGTTCAGTGTGTTTGACATTAGATCGGTGCAAACAAGCACTTATAATGTTACTGAAGTAAGAGATGTTTTCTAGATGATCATCTCTGCTTTGTTTAATGTTGAAAAAACCGCGACAGCACACGTTTTTTTTTACTTGTAAGCTTAAATGTCCTTACTGTTTTGTTGTCCTTTTGCGTTTCAACACCTTTTACGTGTTTTGCACGCTCGAGGCCAAGGGACAAAAGAATTAAATAGCAAAAAGCATATAACAACGAAACTGGCCGAGTTTTAAATCGAGTTGGCTTTGTTTATTAAGAGTTGACTCAAACCCAATCTATTTTGTCGAGTCGCCCTCTTCTCTGAAACAAAAGATCCCACTGGATAATAGACGTTATTATATGGCTGACTGACTTCGCGTGTTGTGATTGGCCAATTCCAGGTCCGTAGGTTGCCGTACGGACCGCTAGCTTCAAGACCGGAATAACCAACAGAGCCATATAATAAACATCTTGTTAGCATCGTTTGCTCGGTCCGTATGGCAAGTTATGGATCCTCGTTTTTTTCTTTCTTTGTTTTCATGACCCGCGCGCTTCGTGCTTGGGCCTTAAAAGGAAGGAAAAAACTCGGTCGATAACTTGCCGTACGAACCTCGCACTCGGCTAATAAGAGATACATTTATAAGTCACCCAAACTTTAACCCAAAACTGACCATTAAACAAACAAACATACAATAGCACATTGTGAGAAAAGGTCAGTTAATGTTGCTGTTATTGTTATTGTTAATAACCTGTGGGAACTTTCATTCTCAATGTAGTGCCTTACTGTTTTTGTTTGGCTGTTCTTTTCTGTCTATTACGACAGATAAATGAGTAAAATAAGTCCAGCCTTGATACCCATGTATAGATCAGCATCTGTTGCCCCTCAGGTCGGACTGTGCCGCCCCGCAGATTATGGCGCCGATGTATTTCACACCAATCTACACAAGACGTTCTGCATTCCCCATGGCGGAGGGGGGCCTGGGATGGGCCCAATTGGAGTGTAGGTGTTTAAATATAATAATAATAATAATAATAATAATAACTGCATCCACAGTGTGGCTCTTCCCTACTAATTATAAACAAGTAGAGTTAAAAGTGAACTAATATAAAACTATATTGGGAAGTTGTCGTTCTTTTCATGTCAAAATTTATGTTGTTGACAAAAATTTATAAGACTTGCGTTCTCCAAATCAAAAACATGAAATCAGTATCAAACTTTTTTTAGTTTTTAAGCACATTTCCAACCTGCTTAGTTTACATTTATAGTCGGTGGCGGTGACTTCTATTGAGTAAAGCTTGTTCAAGAAAATTACATGCTTTTTAGGGCTTTTAGTATGTGTAAGTATTTCAATGCTAAATTTCGTTCTTAACTGAAACGGTTCCTCTGGGGACCTGATATGATGAATACAACAAACTGGTTCTTGTTTATCTGTATTTGTAGGAAGAAGCACCTTATTCCATTCCTACCCAGTCACCCAGTGATTCCGCCTGAATCCACAGTCAAGCCCGACTCCAAACCATTTGGGGTCATATCCGCCGCGCCATTTGGGTCCAGCTCCATCTTGCCCATTTCATGGGCCTATATCAGGATGATGGGTGCCAAGGGGCTCTTACAAGCAACAAAGGTAAGCTCCAGATCTTGTTTGGTCAATCGTGAGCAATTTGTTATCGAATTAGTATTGATGTACTTGTGTTTTTTTGTGACTATAGATCCTTACAGTTACAAGCATAGTAAAAATATGTTATTATTTTTATTTTTATTGTTTTTATTGTTTTTATTTTTATTATTGTTATTATTATTATCGTTATGATCATTGTCGTTATTGTTATTATTATTATTATTATTATTATTGTTATTATTATTATTATTTATCTTCATACCATTACTGTTGTTCTAAATATTATGTACGCAACTTTGTTTTTTTGCGCGTAAAAAAATTTTGTTATAATACATCTGCTTAGAGCAAATACCAATCTTAGCAAATGCCACATAACCCTAAATTAGTGACATTTAGCATCGGATTTATCAGCACGAACCGCAAACCGCAGACGGCTGTTTGAGGTTAGAGGTTTGCCGTTTGAGGTGTAGTCGCTTTGGACACTTAGCAAAGACGTACTCACAAACACGTGGAAACAGCCGCCATGTTGTTTTTCGCCATGTCTTGCATGTTCACATAAACTGCTCGAAACTCCAAAACATTGCGCCATGAAAAACAGGAAACTTATCAGATAACGAGAATAAACATCAACGAATCAACTAATTAGCCGTAAACGAGGGTCTGTGAATTTCTGACACTCTAAAATCAATGATGTGTTTCACTTAGGCCTTAGCGCTAGCTACCCCTCCAGCCGTCAAAACATGAACTGCGAACTGCAAACGTGACCGCGAGACCCTGGTCATACGACTTTTTCTGGTCGCGGGCTTGCCAATTTTCGCTGATAAACTCGATGCTAAATGTCCCTATTAATTGTTCTTTACTCAACTTCAAAACAGTAAGTATCAAAATATAATCTTCGTACTTGCTGTTGTTTAACGAGGTAACCACATCAGTCGTACGATTTTGTAAAGGTTTAGAAAATTCAGTTGAGTTCAATAGGAAATTAACATGAAATGATCTTAATTTAATCCTGGTTCTGTTAAGGTCGCGGTTCTAAACGCCAACTACATGTCCAAGAGGCTGGAGGATCATTACGAAGTGCTCTTCCGAGGGGCAAAAGGTATCTTTTGTTTATTTGTTTGTTTGTTTATTTGTTTATTTATCTATTTAGTCCGCTTCCACTTTTTAACAAAACAATGCATGCAAAAGTCTTATACAGTCACGCCAGACTACAGGTGGCTTAGGGCCCTTCAAAGTAGACTGGTTAAAACATATATTGGTATACAATAAGAAACATAACTACTGCAAACAAACTTTTAAAATTAAATGAGAAAACTATGCAGCTAAAACAACAGTGGACAGACAGTTTAACGTGGTAGTGGTACTCGGTGTGGCATAGGCTACAAGTACTACACCAGAGGTTTAAAAGATTATCAATGGAAAAGTTGAATCGTACAGTTGATTTCTTGCTAGAGTCTAAAGAGAAATGAAGGTTTTGTTCTAGAATGCTACTTTAAACCAGTTGTTCCATCCGATACACATCTGTCTCATAAAACGCAACACAGTGTAGTGTATCTTGTACCATGTGAAATCTAATGCAAAAGGCCTCTCGCATTGCAGTACCTCTTATGATGGTGCAGGATCGAGGTAAACGAACAGAAGAGCTGGTAACAAAAAAAAGAAACTGGCGAAATTCAAAACCAGTCTCGCTTTATTAACTGTGTGTCCATGTAGTTCTATAACGAAACATTTTTGTTTGTGAAAGCTCAACCTCGTTTTCTTTGTCCGTTCGATGAGCAGGCTACTGTGCGCACGAGTTTATTATTGATGCCAAGGAGTTCAAAAGCACGAGTGGAGTGGAAGCGATGGACATCGCCAAGAGACTGCAGGATTACGGTAAGGGTTTGGCTGCTGTGGTGGGCACCTCCTGCTGATCTGAGTCCTTGGAACTAGCCAATCAGGGGAAGACTGAGGACGTCTGCAAAACCGTATATTATGTCGTCCCAGGCCCCATCCGCGAGACAAAGCACAAATAATGTTAAAGCCTTGCGTGTTTTACTCTTCAGTGTTTAAAAGACTTTTAAAATCTTCTTTCCAGAAGTTCTTTAAAGTTGATTCTTGGTCCAACGTACTGTTTTAAGAGCAGGCTTATAGCTACGCAGTTTTGCAAATGACGTCACAAGGTCAGATTAGCTGGCTACCGCTATACCCTTATTATGTGGAATAAGGGCAGCCAGTTTCTGAGTGACAAATTTAGGAAAATGCTTCTGACATTTTCGTGAATTATTCTCTTAAGATAAATTTCTTAATTTTTTCTGTCTTAAATTGTGGTTTTGCAAATTCAAACTATTCCAACAGTTTTCCACCAATCCAAATCAAGGATTGCTGCCCCAAATGCCCATCCCCAAGTTTTCAATTTGCCTTCTCCCCTCCACGAACCAGATATCCCCAATAAACTCGGATAAGTGGGTTAAGGAGCTCTTTCATAGCATTATCAGTGGATTTTATTTTGTTCGGAAACTCAATTTATATGTGTTATTTAACCAAAGAATCTGCAATGACACTCTTAAAAATCCTTTGACCAACGACTTCCGCCAGCTGGTGCGGTGTTTATTTTAAACAAATTCCTTGTTCTGTGTCTGAACATGGAACTATGCTCCCCTCTGTGTTATGCTCGGGGACATCCTCCATAAACAAGCTTCAGAAAACCAAAGTAACAGTGCCGATAGGGGACAGTATTTCACGGTATTCAATTCGATTTTTTAGTCAACCACGAGTTCTTAGTCAATAGTTTCAAAAAGCTTTTACATATTTGACACTCTCGGGTACCATCCCAAGTTGACATTTCTTGAAAACAAAAGAACGGAATGTGGAGAGAAACTAGTTCGAAATTGTGTAGTGTCGTGCATCGCATAGTTGGGTTGTGATTGGGTGTTCGCCACCCCAATTTTGTAGCCTGCGCGGCAGCCGGACATGTCAATTATTTTTAAATGTCACTGTGTACACGGGTGTTTACAACTGTCTGCGACGCAGGCAACCATTTTTGAGATCGTAAGATAATTCCTTCTAGAAACGATTCCTTTGTTACTATAAGCGATTAAAATACAATTACTTTTCTTCATAATCGAAACAAAACCTGAAACGCGACTACACATCCCTTATCCAAGGAGATCTAATCAGCAAGGTTTTTTCCTTCCCAGGGTTCCATGCGCCAACCGTTGCGTGGCCAGTTTCCACTGCATTGATGATCGAACCAACGGAAAGTGAGAGTAAAGAGGAGTTGGACAGGCTTGTCGACGCGCTCATCTGTAAGTCGCTCTTTCTTTAACGTTATTCGCAGCTTGAATGTCGTTCCGATTTACATGGTACCTTTTTTTGTACATTAATTGATTTACTGTAATTTTATGAGCAGACAAAGCATTTCATTTGAGTTGCATTTTGTAACTTACCAGACTGTGTTTAAACAAAGGCGCCTGCTCTTTTCATATCTCAGAGTTCCAAGTGCAACCAATACAAACTTAGCGTGTGTGATGAGTCTTGTCTTAAGTTAAATTGAGAATGGAGCTTCATTTTGTAAGAACTAAATAAGCAGTACAAGGCTGCAGTTGGGTGATGTCTCCTTGCGGTTTTTGGTAACATTAGGTCATCTTAACAACTCCAACTTCGGTACTTTGCAGATATTTTATTTTGAATTGCGCGCTTTAAGCATTAAGAAAAAGATGAAGCGCAAAACCAAAGATGTTCACTCCACAAAAGCTGAGTACTATATTGTAATGAGCGCCGAAGATGGCAGCTACTGTTTTTTATAAGAGCGTCTTTATTTTGTTATTTGCGTACTATTTGATCATCAGCCATCAGTCTGTGAACAAGAGTCTTTCTAATCTATGTTTGGGCAATTTTGAGCCTTACTTGCATCGAGTCCAGCATTACATCAAGTGTTTGGAGTCGAAAGCTCCAAAGCGACCGATTTTCTCGTGGTCAAAGCGCGGCCATGTATGTATCTTTCTACCTACTAGATCGGCGGATCTCGCCATCTGCATGGATGTTGAACGAAACCCGGGACCGGATTACTATGACTGTTCTATCCCTGTAATTATGAATCCGGCTTCGCAAGCAAGAACTCCGCGATACTCTCCATTCAACAACTTGGTGCAGCAACACCAAAACATCGCCAATAGAAGTGTTTACAATTGTTATTCATGGATGTTTTCCTCCTCATATCGATATATACATCACAGCCACTACGGATATGGCCGTGAGCTGCTATGGGAAATGCCTCCTGTAAAAAATCTACATCGACGTCGGGGAAAAAGATCTCGAAGGAAAGTTAAGGAAAGGCAACGAAAAATTTCAACCATTGTTGGAAATACATTTCGCGCCAATAATATTAAAAACTTACAAGAAGCTAAAATCAATATGGAACAAAGGTCATTTGTTATTGAAATACCCACAACTGCATCTATTAAGATTAACACTAATGGAAGCAAATTGACTACAGGTTCCTCTGGGAATAACAACAATCGCCTGTTACTGAATGCAGCCACAATAAACTGTGAATCGTCAAACAACAAAGCCTTGGATATTTCTGACTACATTTGTCAACAAGACCTTGATATCTGCTGCCTAAGTGAGACATGGCTGCGTGAAGACGATCCTATTACTAAGGGTGAACTATGTCCTCCTGGATACGATATTCTATCTGTCCCTCGTAAGAATCGCCGCGGTGGTGGTGTGGCTGTTATCATGAAACAACCATTGACATTCAAGACCGATCGTTGTAGTGGTAATGATTATTCATATCGATCATTTGAACATGCGACTGCAGTTGTTTCACATCCGCAGTATTCTTCGCCAATAAATTTAGCCGTTATTTACCGACCGCCCCGCTCAGTCAAAAACAAAGTCTCGATTAATGTTTTCTACAATGAAATATCGGATCTATTTGCAAGCCTGTCCATCAAACCTGGTTACTTGCTGATCAC
>JAOBRG010342091.1:0-14383 GCA_027574985.1 Umimayanthus nakama | reverse complement strand
TTTCGCGCGCTGTGATTGGTCAATTCCAGGTCCGTAAGTAGCCGTACGGACCGCTAGCTCTCGATCACCTTTTCAAACCCGGGAAAACCAACAAAGCCATATAATAAACATCTTATTGGCCTCGTTTGCTCAGTCCGTAAGGCAAGTTATGGATACTCGTTTTTTCCTTCCTTGTTTTCATGGCTTCGCGCTTGGGCCATAAAAGGCAGGGAAAAACTCGGTCCATAACTTGCCGTACGGACCTCGCACTCGGCTAATAAGAGGTATGTATTTTCCAAGATTTTTCTTTATCAAAGAGTTTGAATCCTGTGTGTACTGTTACCCACCAGTTTTTCTGGATGAATTGTTTTCCGACGCATGTATAGACTCGCCTGTTATTACACAACCTGTGTACATCTTGCGTCGTTGGAAATATCTGTTGACCATATAAGGTGCACATCATCAGCTCTGATCAACGTCGCTTTCTTTGCCTTGTACAACGAGAAATGCAAGTACTATTTTTATATTCCACAAATTAACCATACTAGGTTAACACAAAATGCGGTTGGCAGAAGCATGACTGGGTACCACAAGTTGCAGCATCTTGAAAGATACCCATAAAGGAAACTTTTTAATTTTTAGAATACAGGTGCTATAAATTGTGCTTATCTTAGAAGTCGCCGTATGGTGAAAAACAGCATCGGACTAATAGCATAACTGATTTGTTTTATGGTACATGCGCAGAAGAGCTTAGACAGCTCAAAAATAAAACATTCTTTTATAATACTCCGCTTCGCTACTGTAGACTGTAAACCTAAACCTTGTCTGTTTATTTGCCAGACTGTTTCATTGTTGAAATCCGGTTGTTGTGTTGTGGTATGCAATTAGTCGCATGCAAGTTTTACCAATAGCTCAGAATCGAAAAGCATGTTTACTAGAAAACGCTCAGGAGATGAAAGAGCCTTGGAACTATTTTAGGCAGCTATTAATGTTAACAATTTTAAAAATAAATCGCTAATATTAAGTAATCACTAAAATTTGTTGTGTTCCTGAATATGTAATTGAACATAAAAAAGGCTAAAATCGCCAAAATTAGTAGTCGCTAATTCTTTCTCAGACAAAATCGCCTAAATTAGTAGTCGCCTGTTCTTTCTCGGATGAAATCGCTAAATTTAGTAGTCGCTAATTCTTTCTCAAACAAAATCGGTAAATTAAGTAGTCGCTAATTCTTTCTCAAACAAAATCGGTAAATTTAGTAATCGCTAATTCTTTCTCAAACAAAATCGGTAAATTTAGTAATCGCTAATTCTTTCTCAGACAAAATCGCTAAATTTAGTAGTCAGCTAATTCTTTCTCAAACAAAGTGGCTAAATTTAGTAGTCGCTAATTCTTTCTCAAACAAAGTGGCTAAATTTAGTAGTCGCTAGAAAAGTAGCTATGGGGTAGTTTGGTATTTATGACCTAGGGCTGCATTATTACGCCCTAAACGTAACAATTGACGCAAGATGTAACATCAAAACCAAATGTAATAACTTTTGATGGAAAATGTAACAAATTTTTAATTTTGTTTTGTTGGTTAGGAATGTATTTTAAAATATTTCATAGCACTTTTTTTGTTGGCCAGCCCGACAGCAGTGCCAATGTTTCACTCTAATCGTAAATATTAGAGTTTATAAAATGTGAAGGAAACAGCTGCAGTAACAACTCGCCCCTTACCTGGTGTAGATGTCATTACTAAGGGCCCCTGCTGCAGACCCAAGCTGAAAATTCTGTGCTAGAATTGCTACAAAAGCAGCAGTCCGGCTTTTTTTTTATCCGGAAGCAGATTTGGAGTTAAGTATTTTCATAAACTCATAACTGATAAAAAAGAAAAGTCTGTTCTTCCCAGGGAGAACTAAGAGACTGTAAAATGTGCAAGTGCGGTCACTTTTCCTGACGGTTGCCTGGCTGAATTGTAGGTTCGCGCCGCAATCATCGTGTCACGAACCATTACTTTCAAGTAAGGGTTTAGACCACCACATAGTATTTTGGTCTCTCTATTAGAAGCAACTAATGAAATACCATATCGGTCGTTGCTAACCAAATGGCATAGATCATAGCATTCTTTCAAAGAAGTTAGGTAAACGAGGAGTGATTCAGAACTGATTTGCCAATGGAAACTTATCTCAAGTGCAAACAAAATCAGATGTGATGTGTCGTAGGGATTGATCCTGTCATTTTAATTTTATATAACCAAACTGTCTCGGCATCAGACCACCGAGAACGTAGACAATTGACGGTAACAACATTATTAAATCCCAGATCATCGCAGACTTAGAAACCAAATAAATAACAAAATAAAGTAACTAAAATAGCGTGCTTAAAATAACCTGAGCCCCCTTATTGCGAAAATTAAGTCTAAGGCTATTGACTATGTTTTAGATAATGACCAAGTTCAAATTTTATTACATGGTAAGGAGACTTCTCCCGCGTATCCACCATAGAACATTGTTGCTGTCTGACCAGAAGATAACACGTCTCAGTTCTAATTTAAGAACTTTGCAGATTCTTTTCTCAAGCTACAATCCAACAATTGCTCCCATTGGTTTCAATCGAGGTTTGCTTACCGCTGCTAGTGGTGCTACGCGTGTTTTTGCAGCCACCTGGCGTGTAGACACCATTCCAATCTAGTACACAATTTTGTTGTGTACAGCAGCTCCATGAACTTCTTAAGAAGCGTCTTCAAATGTGTGAATGTGGCTAGCTTGGATTTCTTCATCTTGTGTCAGTTTTAGACATTTCGGAATTTTGACGTTGACAGGTTCAGGTAGTTATTCAAAACATCTCTTGGCTTTCATGGTCAGGTATTGATCAAGAAGGTCATCCCATTCTAGCCCTCCGGACTATATTTCTTGAAGTAAGTTAAGGATCTTTTCACTGATTAGGAATGGAGCGAAAAATACAATTGGGTCGAACAACTGGCAATCTTTCTCAGAAACTCTTGCTTAGTTAACTTACAGCTGTCGTTTGGCGATACATTTGCCTGAATGCAAAAACATCTTTGGCAAGCCACAACAGTCCTAGAGTCTTTGTTGACGGCAAGTGATCTTTGTCTAGATCGACTTCAGTTGCTCTGTTTTCCAGAACCGGTAATGAATTCGATAGCCATTTGCGTGACATATTGTCATAATATCTATTTATGAAACTCCAATAAGTCTCCTATTCGTGTGATACAAAAAATCATAGCTTACTGAACATGTTATCTCACTCTGACTGCTTTCAGTTTTCCTTTCCAGCTGTATAAAGTAACCGCTGTATTGCCATTAGCAGTTCAAAATTGGAACCTTGCCCTTGTTGTACTCATAGAAGATTAAATTTGAACTACATGCTCAACGAAAAAGGAAACGACTGCTGTGAATTGAAGCCTTGAAAGTCCTGATTTTGATTTCTGCTAAGCTGGTCGAGACATTAGTTACGATGGTTTGTCTCAGTCAGTCAATGGAAATCCCAAAAACTTTGAATTTCAAACTTGCATAATTTGAGTCGACCGGTACTTGCAAACTTCCAAATGTGGAAGTTCGCACGTTCCTGATCTCTTACGACCTTCAGGCAAAAACTTTAAAGTGATTTCTCACCCATTCTTTCTTTGGCTTTCGCCGCGAGTCCCTGATGATCCGGTTCAGCGGTCTAACTCTCAGAAGTACAAAACAAACTTGACAAGTGAAGAAGAACCACCGAAAAAGCATGGATAAATATTGATAAAAGCGTCAAATGTTGTGAAATTTGTGGAGCAGAACGAAGAGATCAAAGACAATACAAAGGTGCTGATAGGAAGATAGTTTTATTAATAAATGAGTACAATGTCTCCCATAGCTCATGATAAAACACAAAATAGTTGAAGGGGGATTTTCCTAGGTTGAAAGAAAACGGGTTTCTCATAATACAATTGGGACAGAACTGTGCAACATGGCTGATTACTGGGAGTTGCCTCTCAAATATGAGCTAGTACAGTTCATAAAAACTTTTTCTTCACAACAAGCAAAATATTATAGAAGGAAAGAGGGTGTTTTACGTTGATATTTCCCAGGATTGAACAAGAAAACACAAGAAATAGTCAGGCAGCAAATGTACTCTCGTTTGGTTCCCTTACCATGAAAAATTTTGTTGGCACTTTTGCAACTTGCTAGGATGGGATTTATGGGAAGTTTTAAATATGACGTAAGAACCCTGACGTGGAAACGAGGCTGAAACAAAAATCCCATATAACTTCGGCAAATATGCACCCAACTTGGCTGGATTATACTGTAGCCTAATCTGAATATATGATAGTAGTTTTCATGGTCACGTGGCCTTGTTAACATGAAAACAAGGCTGGTGTCTAAAATCCAGTATAACTAACAAGGAGTTATTGTTAACCTTAAACTTTGCTAGAATACACAGGTGGTTGTCCTCAATAAATTGTTGGATTGAAACAAGTTATATGTCGATCTAAGCATGGAAACAAAGCTAAATGAAGAGTATGTATATTACACATTCGATCGATTTAATATTTAATATAATTTGATTAAGTAAACAGTGTTAGGTAACAGAATATGGACAAACCTCACGCTTACATGTTGGTTGTAAGTGCACCTACTTCGACATGACGTCCTCCGTCACATTCTATAACCGAAACATAACGATATTCCCCATATCTTGTTATCGTGCTTCCTTTTACAGTTTGTATACAGTTCTTGACGCAGTCACATTCCCATATTACCCTGATTCGTAGTCTTCTGCGTCTTTCTCTTCGACGTCCCTCTGATCTCTGTCATCTTGTTGGTTCTCACAATCACCGTCATCAGAGCAGCTGCACAGGTCTGTTCAGAAAAGCTCGGCTTTGCGGCGTTGACACTTGTTGGTGAAGCATCATTGCTTGGAACATCTGCACTTCACAGGCTGAAAGATGGCTTCAGCGGCTGGTCCTTAAGTAGTCTTGACCGGCAACCATTCCTCGTTTTCCATTACCCAACCATAGGACTTGGCAGTCTTACCTTTCGTGTAAATTAGCCATTTCTGAATAGTTTAAGGTTTTGCGCATTGTCTGGCATTTGAAAGCTACTACTTACTGGATGTTTACCCCAAAAGTATGACTTAAATAAATTTTTTAAGACCGCATGCCCATTGTGGCTTTAAAGGATTCATTTTGCCAAAACTGCTTTGCAGCTCCTATGAAGGTGGATGACCTAATCCAAATCTCCTATATAGAAACATGCTAGAAGATAAATCTATGCAATTAACCTAACTTACAAAAAGAGACATGGGAAGATTTCCCTCAAAAAAGCCTAATTCAAATACAACCTTTTTTCCTCAAATAGAACCAATTTTGTCCAAAACAACCGTTTTTCCCAATTAGAACCAATTTTGCCCAAATACAACCATTTTCCCAAAATAGAATAATTTTTGCCCAAAATACAACCACTTTCCTCAAGTAGACAGAATTTTCCTCAAATAAAACCATTTTACCAAAAGAGAACCAATTTTACCGAAAAACAACCAAAATTTCCCCAGATAGAACCAACTGTGGCCAAATACAACCATTTTCCCTAATAAAACCTATTTTGCCCGAATACAACCATTTTGATCAAATATATCCATTTTTGCCCAATTACAACCATTCTGCCAAAATAAAACCAATTTTGTTCAAGTACAACCAGTTTTGTCGAAACACAACCAATTTTGCCCAGATAGAACCAATTTTGGCCATATATAACCATTTTGGCCAAATACAACCATTTTCCCAAGTAAAACCTATTTCGCCCGAATACAACCATTTTGCCCAAATAAAAACAATTTTGCCCAAATACAACCACTTTGATCAAATTTATCTATATTTTGCCAAATTACAACCATTCTGCCAAAATAAAACAACTTTGTTCAAATAAAACCATTTGGCTAAAGTAGAACCAATTTTGTCCAAATATAACCGTTTTGCCTAATTAAAAGCAATTTCGCCCAAATACAACCAGTATCCCAAAATAAAACAATTTTTGCCCAAATACAACCACTTTGCTCAAATGGAACCAACCAACTCTGTCCAAATACAACCATTTTGCCCAAAAAGAACAAATTTTTCCAACATGCAACCAGTTTCCCAAATCAAACCAATTTTGCACCAATACAACCATTTTGCCCCATTAGAAACAATTTCAACTCATTTTTCCCAGATACAACCATTTTGTCCAAATACAACCATTTTTTAGGCAAATAGAACCATTTTTGCCCAAAGACAACCCCTAAGACGAAATAGAACTACTTTTGCCCAATAGAACCATCTTTGGCAAAAAATACATTTTGCCCAAATAGAACCATTTTCCTCCAAATTTAACCATTCTGCCCAGATTCAACAATTTTCCCCAAAATAGAACCATATTTGCCCAAATGAAACCATTTTATCCAATTACAACCATTTTTACGCAAAAGAAACCATTTTCGCCCAAAAACAACCAGTTTTGCCCAAATACAACCATTTATGCCCAATTAGAACCATTTTACCAAAATACAACATTTTTTGCCCGAATAAAACCATTCAGCCTAAATAGAACCGTTTTGCCCAACTAAAACCGTTTTGGCCGAAAAAGAACCATTTCTGGTAAAGTACAACCGTTTTGCCAAAATAGAACTCATTTTTCCCAGATACAACCATTTTGTCCAAATACAACCAATTTTTAGGCAAATAGAACCATTTTTGCCCAAAGACAACCCCTAAGACGAAATAGAACTATTTTTGCCCAATAGAACCATCTTTGGCAAAAAAAAACATTTTGCCCAAATAGAACCATTTTCCCCCAAATTTAACCATTCTGCCCAGATTCAACAACTTTCCCAAAATAGAACTATATTTGCCCAAATGAAACCATTTTATCCAATTACAACCGTTTTTACGCAAAAAGAACCATTTTCGCCCAAATACAACCATTCTGCCCAAATAGAACCATTTTTGCCCAATAAGAACCATTTTACCCAAATACAACCCTTTTTGCCCAAATAAAACCATTCAGCCTAAATAGAACCGTCTTTGTCCAACTAAAACCGTTTTGGCCGAAAAAGAACCATTTCTGGTAAAGTACAACCGTTTTGCCAAAATAGAACTCATTTTTCCCAGATACAACCATTTTGTCCAAATACAACCATTTTTTAGGCAAATAGAACCATTTTTGCCCAAAGACAACCCCTAAGACGAAATAGAACTATTTTTGTCCAATAGAACCATCTTTGGCTAAAAAAAACATTTTGCCCAAATAGAACTATTTTTGCTCAAATACAAGAATTTTGTCTAAATACAACTTTTTTGCCGTAATAGATGCATTTATGGCCAAATAAAACCATTTTGCCAAAATAGAACCCTTTTTGCCCCAAAACAACCACTTTGTCCAAATACAATCATTTTTGCTCAAATCAAACCAATTTTTCCCAAATAAAACCATTTTTGCTTAAATATAACCATTGCGCCTAAATACAACCATTGTTGCCCAAATACAACCATATTGCCCAAATACAACCATATTCCCAAAATAAGATGAAGTAGAGCCATTTTTGCCCAAATACAACCATTTTTGCTCAAATACAAGATTTTTGTCGAAATAGCACTTTTTTGCCGAAACAGAACCATTTATGTCCAAATACAACCATTTTGCCAAAATAGAACCCTTTTTGCCCAAATACAACCATTTTGTCCAAATACAACCATTTTGACAAATGGAACCACTTCTGCGCAAACAGAACAAATTTTGGCCAAATACAACCATTTTTCACCAAATATAACAATTCTGCCCAAATAGAACCATTTTTGCCTAAATAGAACCATTTTGGTCAATTGCAATCATGTTTAGGCAAATCGAACCATTTTTGCCCAAATACAACCATTGCTACCCAAATACAACCATACTGCCCAAATACAACCATTTACCCCAAATACAACCACTAAGATGACGTAGAGCCATTTTGCCCAAATACAACCATTTTTGCTCAAATACAAGATTTTTGTCGAAATAGCACCTTTTTGCCGAAATAGAACCATTTATGTCCAAATACAACCATGTTGCCAAAATAGAACCCTTTTTGCCCAAATACAACCATTTTTGCCCAAATAAAACCATTCTGCCCAAATAGAACCATTTTTGCCAAAAAAACAACGACTTTGCCCAGCTACAACAACTTAGACGAAATACAACCATTCTGAAATGGAACCATCTTCAACCAAATACGACCATCTCCAACCAAATACAGCCATTTTATCCACATACAACCATTTTATCCAAATACAACATACGACGAAATAGAACAGTTTTTGCCCAAATACGACATTTTTGCCCAAATACAACCATTTTGTACAAATACAATCATTTTACTCAAATACAAGAACTTTGTCGAAATACAATCTCTTTGCCGAAATAGAACCATTTTTGTCAAAATACAACGATTTTGCCGAAACATCACCATTCTGCCCAAATACAACCATTTTGCCCAAATATAGCCATTTTGCCCAACTACTACCATTTTTGCCCAGCTAAAACCACATAGCCCAAAAAGAAGCATTTTGCGATGTTGGAACCTTTTCTGCTTAGATTCAACCATTTTGCCTAAATAGAACCATTTTTGCCCAAATACAACCATTTTGCCCAAATACAACCATTTTTGCCCAAATACAACAATTTTGCCCAAATACACCCATTTTCCCCAAATACAACCATTGTGCCCAAACAGAACCATTTTTATCCAAATACAACCATTTTTATGCATATAGAACCATTTTTGGCAAGAGACAACAACTTTTGTCCAAACACACTCATTTTCCCTAAATATAACCATTTTGCCCAAACAGAACCATTTTTTATCCAAATACAACCATTTTTACGCATATAGAACCATTTTTGCCCAAAGACAACAACTTTTGTCCAAAATATAACCATTCTGCCCAAATAGAACCATTTGTGCCCAAACACAACCATTTTGCCAGAATACAACAAATTTTGCCCAAATACATCCATTCTGCCCAAATAGAACCATTTTTACGCAAATAAAACCATTTTTGCCCAATTACAACCATTTTTCCCAAATACAACCAATAAGACGAAATAGAAGAGTTTTTGCCTAAGTAGAACCATTTTTGCCCAAATATAACCAATCTGCAAAAAGAGAAAAATTTAAGCCCAAATACAGTCATTTTGCCCAAATACAACCATTTTGCCCAATTACAAGCATTTTAACCAAATGTAACAATTCTGCCCAAATACAACCATTTCTGCCCAAATACAACCGTTTTGCCCCATTGCAATCATTTTGCCCGAATAGAACATTTTTTCCAAACAAAACCGTTTTTGCCCAAATATAACCATTCTGCCAAAAGAGCAACATTTTAGCACAAATACAACCATTTTTGTCCAAATACAACCATTTTTGTCCAAATACAACCATTTTTGCCAAATACAACCATTTTGCGCAACTACAACAACTTAGACGAAATACAACCATTTTTTCCCAACTAAAACCACATAGCCCAAAAAGATTGATTGGGATTTTGGCAGGTTATTTTGCACGGGGTGGGTGATAAGTTGTCTTTAGGAGAGAAAATTGGGGCCAGGAAGTTGTCCTAGTCTCCCTGGCCGAGCGAAGCATAAGTGTTTATTGAAGACGGACGATCACGAGAAGGTACAGACTGAATAAATTCGATGTTTTTCTTTAACATCTCATTTTAACTGAATAAGGAACTGATTTTTTCTTCTCATATATTGATAAAGATGAATGTTATTTAATTGGTTTTAGCTGTAATTTTGATTTCTTTGCTGAGTTAATTCTGAAACACAATTTATTCTATAGTATTGATATTATGATTTGTGTGTTTCGAATATTGTTACTTTGTTATTATAAAGTGCACTATTTTCTTTCATTTATTTGCAGAAGCGAATGAGGATGATGCTGATGACAACTTCTGTTCATGTGGTAGACGTAATGGAGAAGAGGACAGGATTGGTTGTGTTGGACGAAGTGGTTCCATATTCCGCGTGCTGGGATTTGGAGGGGGTGTGCCAGATGGAAAATGGCTCTGTGCAATGTGCAAGTGTACTTGATTCTGTAAATACAGTTATAGCCTCCAAAAGAAGGGGGGTCCCACTGCAAGGAGAAAGAGGCATCTGCTTTTGGAGCCTATTACAGTTGCTGATTCTTTTGGAAGCTTAATCTGTATGGGGCATATTAGACAAAGTTTAGCCTTGAGGGTGGGGGAATTGTTCACTTTTTGCAGGCGCCGAAGTTGAATCTGTCCTAACGGTTTTCTCATTTCCTATTTGAACAGCTGGCCTCAAGGACTCTGGCTTATAATCAACTCCAATTTTGTAGCTCATGTTGGCAAACCAAGTGTGTTCAAAAGTAAGGTATTGTACAAGCTGCGCAAGTTGTGCTTCATGTGAACTTGCCTAAGGTCGTGCTTAGTCAAGAGGAGAAAGAAGCCGAGCGCGAAGCGCGCGACCAAGCCTCGAAGCAGGCACTGGGAGTACAAGACTGGATATGGTGAATCGGCGAAGGACTTTGAGAAAGTCTACACTTCGTATTGTTTCATCGTTAGATGCGATTCGTAATGAAAAAGAAAATCGGCTTTTAAAAGAGTCGTGAATCTCCTTTCCTGGTTCCGATGCGGCTTACCGTAAATTAAGCGAGAAATAAATATATTAAGAATTACCACATACACGGTGTATAAAGTTCTGTGCTGTTCAACTTCCTCTTGCAACGAAGGAAGCGCGGAAATGTATAGTAACATTTTGCCTGTAAACTGACGCAGTTTAAGAGAGTATTAAGTATTTTAAGAACTCTGCTATATGAACATAAAAATAAATTATGGTGTAGAAATCTGCGCTATTCGACTCCTTCATGCAACCAACGGAGCACAAAAATTCAAAGTAACATTTAGCCTGTGAACTGACGTTAAATCTGTACACACAGGTCTGTTTGAATACCTGTACTTTTGCAATGTAGTATCGACAGTTTGTGATGTTTGAGTATTTTTAACATAAATTAAGTATGCCAACCATAAAAATGCGTTTTGCGGAAGTTCCCCGTAGAAAGCGAACTGTTTTATGTAAAACTTGGTTAAGAAATGAAGATGGATTGTTGACCAGTGTGAGTAACTAAAGTCAATGGGGTTGCTTTGTCGCTGCCGTTTTGTCTTCCTTTTAAAAAACAAAAATGATACTAAATGCTATAATAAAACCTTAACAGAAGTTTCGCAATATACCGCTTCCACTAGCAGGTTTCTGTACTGTGTTTCCAAATACTCTAAGCAAACAGATCACGAAACGATTCAAAGATTCGATGGGTGCGAAACTGACTGAAATCACGTTTTCTTTAAGACTGATTGAAAAAAAACAACTCTTATTTTTAAAGCATGCCTTACCAATCTATAACTATATGAATACGGATACAACCTAAATATAGATGTTTCCTACAATTTTCAGTTTACACTGAATTTTTCATATATTTATAATAAATGAAAAGAAAGTACTTTCGGTTTTTCAATGCATTAAAAAAATACGTCCAAAGAAATAACTTGAAAATATTGAAATCGACTGAGCAGTGGTTGATATGTGAAATTTTTAATCCAAAGATTGGAAATTTAAACTAATGTCACTTTTTTCTTAAAAAATAAATTTTAAGTAAAAGCTTGGTTTGCGGCTGCACAGTTTCTTGGACACAAACAACACAGGTTATTTAACACTAACCTCATTTTCAGAACAAAAAGAACAAATATTTGCATCTTTCCGTTTCTACCGAAAATTTGATTCACGACTCAGTTATTTGCTGAGAGTCTCATTTTCGGACTCGCTTTTACTTTAATTAAAATCTTTGTTTGCAAAGAGGTAGTTCGTTTGATATCAAGACTGATGTTTTCATTCATGATGTTTGACATTTCTCAATGAAGAGATACGAGTAGCTTTGTTTCCAACCTCGCCAATAACTTCATTCTTATTGAGATAAGACAACTGAAATGTGTTCTATTTTACTAAATTGAGAAAAGATATCATTATTTTAAGCTGGTATGGCTTGTTTTTGTGAAACAATGAAGAACACTTTGTAAAAGAGGTTGTCGGACGGAAGTTTATATACATGAGTGACTCCGAATTCAGACCACAGGGAACACTTGACAAGAAAGTTGTTTGTGGAATTGTGGAGGGCGCGTTAAACCCAAGCCACAAACGGCACAGTTTACACTGACAGATTCGAACAGTTGCCAATGCAATCCAAGGCGCCAACGGAAATTTGTTCTGCCAAGGGCGAAAAATGATAGTTTTAAGAACTCATTCATTATTGACAATTGTAAATATTGTCTGTTCATACAATTTTTCGACTTTTTATCATAACAATATTAGCATTTTGTAAAATTTTAACACAATTTCAGCTACACAGCTGTAAAGTTTTAAAACTCAATAAAGTATCGATCGTTTTTAAGTCAGAAAGATGACGTCGCTTGTCATGTGATAATAAAAATATGCCTTTATTTGTTCGTAAGAAAGGACTTCTGACAAAGTCCGAGACCTTCGGCTTTTTAAATAGCCAAGGGGGTTTAGTGTGTTTTCCTGACATGTAGACTACAAGCAGTTTCTATTTTCTTCTTGAGTTCGTCGAGCCGTAGATAGAACATCGCGAACGCCAGTACGCGAAAAAATAACGGCGTCGTGTTTGATTCACGGTAGGTCAGGTGTAATCGTCTACACGTATTAGCCCTACTGAAAGAACATTTAATGTTTCTGTTGCTTTCGTTCACAATCTGAATGGTTTTTGGGAAACATTTTTGTGCGCTTTCAAATCCAATTGCAACACATCTTGTTATGTACAGGTATCAGATAGGTTTACGTGAATAGGGCTTGTATTTTGCGCTGGTAATGCGAAAATAAGCCAGTTTTCCAATCATGAGCATAACAACGTAAGAGTTTTGCTGCTGGCCAAAATCCATGATTACAACATGAGATGTAACCCTGTTGAAGTCTTGTCGCTTATTCTCTTTCAGAAGTTATCCGTCTTTTCACTTTCTTCAGCCAATCTGCCATGTTACCAAATCGTGATGAAACCTTTCCAACTTCTCTGCACTTGCTTGAAAAACAAAACCCTATACAGTGGATGCCGCTATCTATTGCCGTAATGCCCTTCCCACTTTTGCGGGTACTGCCGGACTTTTCGTTACTTTCTTTTGACCAGAGTTGTATCATAAACCTTTTCATCTGAAGCTGTAACGTGCTAAATTCACTGAGGTAAGAAATGCTATCAGTTGGCGCTTTGGAAACAAATTTACATAAACCGTTTCTTAACAACTCCATAAACTGCCAGGAAATATGGACAAGTTCAAGTATTTACAGATTAGCCGCTTCATCTTCATCCCAGACATTAATAAAAAATTACGCGTGCTTGCTGGAGGTTAGATGACTGAAAAACGAAACTATTGCTTAACCCCAAACTGATCAAAACCTGTCGGAATATAAATTTAGTAAAATATACTGAATTTGACCAAAGCAAAGAATTTTTAACTGAATTTCTCATATTCTACAATAGCAGCTGCGTGCAATATTTTTTATGAAAAGCGAGTTGGGCGATAGCGTTTACACAATCAAATACTTATTGGATAAATGTACAGATGTAGTGATGCCTCGCCGCCCTTCAAACTTTTAGTAATGCCTTGGTGCACTTAAAAACCGCCCCGTTTTGCCAGAAACTTTAAGGCCAAAGTGGCTGTGCTCTGAAGCCCTGCACATAGCCTTGCTGAATTGCACCTGTCGATGTAAACCCTTAATGGGAGAGGGTGGGGGTGAGTAGAACAATAGGCGGGAATTTGACAAATATTGATTTATATTCGAATGCAAGCATCTAACTCAAACTGTTTATTTCACTTCTAGACGTTAATGTGACTGTCAGGTTCAGTTTTAACCACTTTTAGTTTGTTTCTGAGTTTTAACACTAGTTGCACATTTACTCTGTTCGAGGGAGTATTAATTGTACAACTACAAGTCATTAATTTTCTGCGGCCTTTTGAAGAAAGCTCCCTAATTGCAGCGTACAGAACTGCCCTGAATGAATCATAAAAAATAACTGGAAGCAAAATTTCATAAGCCCCCAAGACGGCTTACATCTTCAGCTATTATTTTATGAACTTGCCAAATTTGTAGGCAAGAAGTTAAAAACTGAGGGAGCATTGATCCTTGAGTAGTATATTAGAGTATTTATACCCGGGATTTTTTACCTTCCTTTTCAGCTAATAGTTTTCATAAAAAATTCTTTTCAAAATTTAGAATAAAAAAAACTTTTCTTTTTTAATTTTTGAAATGTTGAAATTTCTCACTTTTCCAAAATTTCTCATTTTTCCAAAATTTCAAAATTTCTCATTTTTTCAAAATTTTGAAAA
>JAOBRG010342080.1:0-14386 GCA_027574985.1 Umimayanthus nakama | reverse complement strand
TGAAATCTCTCAAAAATCTTAATTTCAACCTCATGCGCAGAAGAGCTGCGCACTGCAAAAGGGGGGAATGACCTTAACAAAACATAAGTTAAATCCTTAGCCCCAAAGCTATGAGACTGAAATTCTAAATACAATCTATAACCAATACTTTACCACGGCACTGATAATTCATTGTCAATAACGCTAACCTTCGTAATAATTCCATCTCACAACTATCACGAAAGTGCCACGTAACCGTCACGAAAGTATCACGTAACCGCCGCCACTGGAGTGTCACGCAACCCTCACTGGAGTGTCACGCAAATGACAGTTGTCACACAACAATATATTTATTAAATTAATGGAAGTTATATGTCACGCAATGCTATTGCCTCACGTCATCGTCAGCGACAGTGACAACAGTTTGCGTGCTCGGTGTCAGGTTGGAGGCATCAATCACGTGGTCGGTGGGGGAGGTGGAAGTGGTCCCGTACTGTTTCCGCCGAGTCAGCTGAGGTGGGCTCGAGTCGTTTCCATTTACTACATTCATTTCCCGCGCACTCCGCAGCACTGGCGGAAGAAAGGCTTCCTAAGATTGAACATATTCGAATCAGTACGCACGCAGATTTCATTTAGAACCGGTAAAAAATAGATAAGTAAAATCACAAAAAATCTCAACGGCAACTGTTGTTTAAAAAGGACAGCTAAAGCTGCCAAGCCACATCTTTTTTCTTCACAAGAACAAACCTTACAAAAACAACTACGCTGAGATTGGCTCATAATTTAAGAACAAGCTAAGAACAATCACCAGGCTGAAATTTTGATCAGAAAAACGTACAAAAGTTTATTTAATTCTTGTACATAGAATGAGGTGTACATGTAATGGAAATAGCTGGTCCATCGAGCGCTGGAGGAGTGATAGGCCAGCTCGTGACGTTCGCGGACATTGTATTGACAGTTTCAAATTTTTAGGCATCAATACAGCAGGATAAAATAATAGCAAACACGTGTTTCTTAGCGTCGTTTTATTGTTTCGAGTGGAATTACCAGGAAACAAGAACAATTTAAGAACAACTTGAGCCAAAAATCGCCAAAAATTTAAGAACAGCCCAGGCTGAGCCGAAAGTTACTGGTTCTTATAAAAAAAGTGTGTATTCACCGTTTCCAGTACAGCAGTGCATGTCACGAGATCGGAGTAAAAGCATCTGGTTAGTCATCTGCTTACGTTTCTGGCTTTCGCTGTACAATCCATACATGACCGCGGACTACAGCTTCAAACATCGGGATCACTATTCAACTCGGCTATACTAAAGTGAACAGTTTATTATTACTCAACTCTGTTTGAGAAGTGTTTGGCCTCTTTAAGTCCCCTGGAAATCATTTCAGCAGACTGGACAAACGGTTCAACGTCCCCTTTCAGCGCACGGCCAGCAGGTAGAACACTGTTTCTGTTTATTTTGATTTATTATCGAATTTTGGCGAATAAAGCAAAGCCGTGCAGAGATACAGAATTTATCTTTGAGCGTTTAAACCAATATCTAGTAACGTATTCTGCTTATTGTGTTTTCCTATTTCCCTTGTTAAATGTTCACAATTTTAATTTCTCTGTATATTGGGCACCCGACTAGATTAGCTTCTATGGTTATTTCGGGTGTCCAACCGCTATCTTCTTTTCAGATGTTGTGATTTTGTAACACATGCAATATTAGTGGGAAATAAAAGTTTTGTTGTTGTTTTGTTGTTGTTCGAGAAAATATTAGGGCGAGTTTGGTCGAACCATGGTTTGTACTTTGGTGAGACCGGAGGTTTTTTGTTTAAAAGACCAAATGACAACCACTGTAGGTATCAGAACATTGCGGACTTACCGGGGAGTAGATATCCGTTATGCCTTCCTCATCAATGTTCAATCTTTGCTGTTGAGAAATGGTGTTGAAATAAATTTACTTTTTCATCAAGTACATTTTATGGTAAGACCGCAATTTTAAAAAGTTGATGTTAATTATACCAGCGCGACAAGCTCCATTCTACCCAAACCAACTGAGCAACTGAGGTAACTCTAGTTTTATTTAGTCTGTGGAAATTTGACCTCACCCAACCCCTCCCCCACACACCTCTCTTCCCGTCCACCCACTTCCGCTTTTAACCTTCTATCCTTGAGTTGTTTTCATCAATTGTCGAGACGAAGCAGGAGACAGATCTGTCATCACGTCACTCAACATCAAGAACTTAGATAACACATAACAGAAACTTTTACTCAATCGGCTGATGAAGTAGAAACCTGAGTCATCATAAAATACTTCCTTGTTTAACATGCACAAAAATGCTACCGCAGTGGCGCCGAGCACCGAGTACATACAATGGCTGGAAAGCTTGGACTTTGTAAGTGCAGAAATCAAATCAGAATGTTTTAACCTTTTAAGTCCCTGCCAATTTTACAGTATGTAAATTTTCCTTACATTATCAATACAAAATAAGTTGTTTGGTAATGACAATAAAGCAAATGATCATACACAGTAATTATCTAAGACGAAACACAAAATGCTCCCAAACTGTCTACAAAGAAATTATAAAGAATAGGAGAATGAAGCATTACGTCATATGGCGTCTTTGTGGTTGAGAGGTCGGTTAAAGCTATGGAACTGAATAAGGTGGAAGCTTGATTAATCAAAACCCTACCTTTTGAGGTCCATATTTCTTGAACATGCCGAAGCAAACTTTTCCCACATAGAAGACTATTATTATCGCTACAATCACAAGAGTAAATATCGTCTGGGCGTCGTCAACACCTGTGCAGCAAGAGAGAGATAGAGAAAAGAGAATTAATGAGACTATTGTACTAATTTTTTTTCGTTATAAAGAGGCAAAAGTGTTAACATTTTACCTTCAAACATAAGACAAGAAACATTGTTTCTTACGCTCAAGTAAAATCTAAATTTGTATTGTATAGGTGAATGCATGCATCCAGGAAAAATTTGTATTTTTTTCTGTTTGTTGCAACAATGCTGAAAACAAGCGCATTAAGCAGAAAAAAAATAAAGTCATTGCGATTCATTTACCTATACAATACAAAAACAAAGCTGTATACAAAACACAATTTGCAGTTAGTCTGATAGGGAGTCCCACTTTAACACCATGCAAAACAAAAAATTCAAACCAAAAAGCCAAATTCAATATCTTTCATTGCTCAGAAGTGTTCAACTAAAATGATTATGGAGGTTTCAAATATCAGACCGGATCCCAGTTTTCAGTTTATCATCTTTGTATTCCGGCTAAACTTGTTCCTACGAGGATTTCCCATAAGCTGTTTAAATTTTCGGCTCTAGTTAGTTTACTTTAAATTATGACCAGCAATATTGAAGTACTGTCTTCAGGTTACATGTCTAACATGATGTGTATTAAAAACGGCCAACCGACTGTATCCTGAGACGTTGACATTCAGAACCTTCTACCGATGTCTTACAAGCCATGGTACTTCCTTGAATTATCTTTCTAAACCTTTACTGATACTTTCAACAACATGTGTTGCTGACAGATAAGAAAATCAAGCCGATGCTTTCTTATAATTTTATTTTTATTAAAAATTTAAAACAGATAAACCAACACACACGCATCAAAATTTCGTACTGTACCAAGCAAAATTGGAAAAATCTTGGTTAACTCTTTCTTGTTTTGTTTTTAAGAACCTGGATTAAAAGAACGTTGAGGTCGCGGTTTGTTCTCATAATTTAAGTAAATGTCATGGGTTGATTTAAGAACATTCAGCTGAGTCAAATGTCACGTGTTATTGCATAAGTGGATGTATCGGAAACGACGTCAATAGCGAGCTTACAAACTTGTAAAAGTCAGATGGTTTGCAAAAACACACCATGGCTGTGAAAAGTCAACCGCATAATTTTTTTGTTCGTACAAAGCTACGGATTGCTCACTTTAGCTGAGGGAATTACAATTTGAGGCTCCATCTTGAAACTTTCCAGCGGTCGTCTCTCGATAGAACACACGCATGCGCATTCAGTATTTCGACTGACTTGTCCGGTAGGTGGTGTCCAGTGTTAAACGAGAACAAGCAATCGGAAAGTACGGACAGCGCCGATTCGATTTGTCACTTAAATACAAAACATATTGAAGTCTTTAGCAACTAGTACTTCAATAGCTATTTCTGCATTCGTACTTACTCAATGTCCATTAAGCTCAACTTTCTACGCGACTGAAGACTGAAGAATAAATTTTATAACGCACTAACACACGCCACAATTCGTCAAGCTAACACTTTCCTTAAGACACAAAAACTCGCAGGCTCACCAGTTCGAGGGCTTTACATATCGCATTATGGACGGAAAAAAGTGTTGATAGTTTTGTTTCATAACGTACTTGGGGCAAAATACTATCGACAAGAATACAACAATTGACTTAAGCAAATGGTGAATATTGTTAATTCAAAGCCAAATTAATGGGAAACTTTATAAAACAGATTGCGTACACCAGGTAAAGACAATTCTACACGTTTTCACAAATTTAACTTGTTCACGATTCGATTTGTCGTTGCCTCAACGTCTCAAAATATCACTTTAGTCACTTGTTCTGCACTCGTACCGACGTTTCATAAGACCGAAAACAACTGCTCAAGTTTTATATTTGAGTACTGATTTAATTTCAATTTGCAGTGACATAAAAATACTTAAAAAGCATAAAATCACACAGCGTTACTCCCAATGATGAAAAGTTGAAAATATCGGAAACAACATTTACAATTACACTTATAAGAAAATACTTACTTCCAAAGTTTTCTGAAATCATGATATACCGACTCATTCCAAAGACAATCACAGCACAACGTGTGAAATGTGGTCAAATCAAACGTAAGTCAAGTTAGATTTCCGCCATGCTTGCATAAAACCTTCTGAAAGACTGCCAACTTGCATTGCCAACTCATAAAGAAATCATTATGCACAAGTGTCTGGGTGACGGTTGTAAAACTATAAACACAAGCGATTGCATGATTATAAATTCCTTTCAAAAGCAAATGGCTACCGTGGCAACTCGACCACGGTGTTTATGGAACGGCTAATTGCTCAAACTAGAAAAACTTTTGGGAGGTTTTAAACGGCAATTACATCCACAGATGGAAGAAGGAAACAGTGAGTGGAAAGTTGTACAAGATTTCGAAGAATCCCGTTTTCACTTCAACATTGAAAATTCATCAGTTTGTTTTAAGTTGACAACATTAAGAATCAGTTTTGTAGCGAATCAAGGACAAATCTCCGCCGAACTTATGTGGATATTATCATTCGTTACGGGACGAAATTACAGAACAGAAAAGAAGTTTATTCAAAGATTATAAATCTGAGTTATAAGGCTTTGTAACTGATTTGAAGGCGTAGTTTCTTCAGTACCAGATAACATTTTCAATATCATCAGCTTTGCTCGTCCACCGTTTTCTTATTTTATGACCCTTTTTTTTGAAAAGACGTCCAAAGCATCTGTGCATGTGCAATCATTACTTGGTTCTATAATTCGAATTAAACAATATTTCGATGCATCAGTATATTCATACTAAAACCAACTCTTTTTTGACTGTTCAGACACAACTGTACTAAGCAAATTATTCAGTTTCAACAAAAAAAGAGAACAGCCTCCGGAGATTTTTTAGGTTTAACAATTATTGCGTGATGGGAGAGATACACTGTTTACAAAAATCACCAATCCTAACTGCAGCAATCTATACTGGGTTCACTCATAGCTCTGCGCATGCTAAAATTTTACTGACAAGAAAACTTGGTTATCAGCTATTAAAAATACCTATAAACAGACACTTTTGAGATAACAATATCGGTGGTTCGATTTAGGCGGTGATTAGATTGTAGTGTAACTATTTGTCCTGTTATTGATCGTGTTATCAGTGATGTTACAGGCCAATCAAATTTGAGGAAATTGTAATTATAACAAACTGTATCTAATTATGACACACATGGCTTTCATCCTGTGTACAGTGTAAGCTCTCTTTCACCACCGACTTACGAATAAGGAAAATTGATTGGTAGAAGAATTTTTTAAATAGAAGTAAAACAATATTTTTGTGTGTACTGGAAGTAGCAGCTGTAGAAGTGACACGTAGAAAAAGCAAAGTTATGGGGTTAAAATACATTTTTAACTCGAGTTCTGTTGTATAAGACGAAGTTTCCGGTTGTTACTCTAGATTGGGAAACCAATAATCAAGTTGAAAAATGGACTTTAACTCTTTGTATAGCATATAGGTTAAGACGAAATTGTAACTCTAAATAGGGACATTGATTATTCATTTTATTTGAAAGAAAATGGATTTAGCCCCTTCTTAATTCTAGAGTAATATAAAGTTGTAAATAAACAAATCAACAATAAACTTGTAACAACTTAACGTACGTACAGAAACACGGCCTTTCATAAAAACTAACATGATCATAAAGTATCCTAAAATGCAACTCAGACTATATATAAATGCTTCAAACTTAAACCTACAAACTTGAGAACACTGAACAACTTTCCTATTCCTCTTCTCAGTACTTGTTCTGCTCGTCCCAATCAAACTCTACACCTGTTCAGATATCTACTAACTCATCTTTTTGATGAAGCTTGTGACCCGCTTCCTGAGCTGACTCACAAAACAGGCCTCGCACTCACCTAGTCTAATGATAGAGTAGAATAAAACGGAGATGATGAGCAGGAAGGTGGAGACAACAGCGAAGGTGACGGCCGTGCTGTGAACCGAGCTGTCCATGTACTTGTAGGCGGGGGCACGGTAGTTGAAGTACAGGTTGTAGCGGTCCACTATGTGCTTCAGCAGCAGGTACAGTAACCCTGTAAGGAGTGACCAGCAACAGAGGGGTACAGTAATACTGCAGGGAATGGACAGCACTTGGTTCCTTGTTACAACCCATTGTTATGACTTTTGGAAAATATCGATATGGCAAACCGTTAACATCCAGACCAGAATAGCAATAAGGGCTGCAAAAAGTTCTGCCCACCTTAACCATACTTCTCTCTCTTGCTCTATTTTCATGTTATTCCAGTTTTAGATAGAATTTTCTCATAAATTGTAACCCTAAGTCAGCGCTAGCACAGTCTGGAGCAACTGTCTTCAGTACTATAGAATCCGTAAAACTTTTAGAAAAAAACAGCAACAAAGGATGTTTTGTTCTACTTCTGCCTCCCTCGAACTCCGCCCTTCACACCCCCTCCCCCTCCTCCCAAACTGCCTTTCTGTCAACCCTGATCGTCCATACTAGATCACTGGGTGAGTTGAACATACCGAAGGGCACCACGAGAGGACAGGTCAGAGAATAGACGACCATCAGGGCGAACATACACAGCATCCACGCGTACTGCTGGCCGAACGCAAACTCGCGCACAGCTTCCTGGAATATAAACACAAGTTTCAGTCGGTCTGCCGTGTACTCGCTTATAGCGCTCACAGAGTAAATACAGGATCATCCTCGTAAACCCAGGGTATCGGGGGAACGGGCGGGAAAGAGAAAGGGAAGATAAGGCAACCGCTGGGAGGGAAGGGAAAAGGGAAGGAAACATTCCCCCTTTCCCATTTCTTTCCCCGCTTCATCTCACTTTTAAATATGGTACTAAATTTTATTAAGCAAACTTGTTTAGAATAAAAAACGACAAAAACAGTAACAGAAAATATAACTACAAGTATTGAAACCTTGTTTACAATAAAAAAAAATAGCAAGAGTAACAATAAAAAGTGTATAAACCTTTTCTTCCCATCTACCGTGACTCCCTTTCCCTGACGCTCTGTGTTTCAGACATGATATTGGACTCAATGAAGTAAATACTATGCAGTGGCACAAAGAGGCTATTTAGTGTACCCTTTTGACTATCACTTTGAACAACTTCAGTTTTCTTTGAGCAGTTCTTTTGTCGTCTTGTCACAACAAAGTTCTTCCCTTGCGTTTATCAAAGGTAAGTGAATTGTCATAGAGCAAAGGGAGAGATATTTGCGAAGGGAAAGCCTCGTAAAATTGAGCAGTCTGTAATTCAAGTGTTTGTAAATTGGCCCATCATCAACCCTAGGCCCCTAAGGCTTTTCGCCGACCCAAAACGGCATTCCAGTTTTTGTACAAAACACAAGATACTTTGTTTAAATGTAGCTTACGGATGCCACATGTTAATTTTCCGACCTGAGGAGCAGGATTCTTGCCAGTTACCGTTGCTCTGCTCGATAACTGTGGTGCGCGAGGGAGGCAAGGAAGGCGCTTGTGGATTTGAGTACTGACGAGCACGATTTCTTAGCTTTGAAACTCGTAAGGTTGACCCGGTCAGGCGATCCTCAGCAGTTCTCGTAGTAAACAGGAAGGACTTACATACAAAGTAAAAACTGCCCATGGTTCTTTTCTAAACCTAAAACTGGCCCAAAGACAACGAAATATGAGGACTTTTTTGATGTATGAGGAATTCGCATTTTAGGAAGTACCATACATGTACTTGGTTCTTACTTCATAAGTAAATACTTTCTCACTTTACATTCACACCAATATCTTCCCGCTCCCACACTTACACAGACACACACACATACATATACACTTAAACATACACACACACCTGTTCAGACATACACATACTCATACACATAAACACACACTGCACACATACTCTTATACAAACGCACACGCACACACCTTTCTTACAAGCCTTTTCTCGCCCTCCGTACGTGCGATAGCCATTCGTGCAGCGTAAGCAATCAGTTCTGGGAAGCGACACAGCTCAGCAGCCGTCCCGATCAGAGCAGATGTGATGAGATAGTTCACAAAGAATGCGCCGTTGTTTGGTAGAAATACACAGCTGAAAAGAACAAAAACGTGCTCGTACATTTTTTAGAAGGCCTACATGTACCTCTTGTCCTACTATGTTTTCAAGCATCAAAGCAAAGACGAAAAAAAATGTTTTAATTTTTGAGAACCCACAAACAATCAACACTTCTTCCCTGCAAGACGATCAAAAAGAATATGGTCGTAGTGTAGTATTACTTTTTGGAAGATAATTTAAAAGTTAGGGTATTCTTGGGTTTTACAAGATCGGCTTCAGCAGGGTAAGGTTTAGTACCAATAGACTACTAAGTAGTTACCTGGTGACAAAAGAGTCGATGATATTGAAGGGAAGCTGGATAAAATACACCCGGGCGAGCCCTGAAGTTCCGTTCGCCCGTTGCTACAGATTTTATCGGCCTTTCTTTGATCAACTCCGATTAGTATGACTGTTTGCTCGATTTGTACATGCAGCAAGTCTACACTCACGATTAATTTGTCGAATATTCATTGTATACTATAAATCTTAAATATAGTTTGCGTCATATCTGTGTTGGCTTTAAACTTTAATTTCTTCAAACATATATTCAAATAGGAGAAAAAAAGAAAAGTTTTCTTTCGCACAGGTCTGTCAGTTAGTACTTTTATATGTTCTACATCTGGTTTTTGCAGCCAGATAGTAGAAATTCTGTAGATTACAAAAAAAAGACTGTACAACATAAGTGTGTAATTTTTTTAGCTATGTTTAAAAACATTCCATTTTATTTTATTTAAGAAAAAAGGAGAGTCTCGAATAACATAATTCTTTACTCACGCAAAGCGACTGGCAAATCTTGGAATTCCTCCCGTAAACGTCAGTTGGAAAAGTGCTTCGGCGCTGCGGGGGAAAGGCATAGTTAGATAAAAGGAAAGCAGTGAGGCCCAGCGGTTGAAAGCTCGGACTCGTAGCCCGGAGGCTCCGAGTTCGAGTCCTCTGCCCGCCGGTCTTGTGAGATCATTTGAACTCATGAATGAAAGTGGTGAGTATGAAGATGATTGGTTGATGACCAATGGTTGATGGTGTTGACATTAGTGATTAGTATATGGTAATGATGGTGGTAGTTGTCATTGTGGTGATGACGATGATGCTGATGGTGATAATGACGACGATGATGATGGTGATGATGATGATGATGAAAAGAAGATGGTACTAGTTACATTGATGATAACGACGGTGATGACTTATATAGTGTTGATATGGTCATGGTGTCAATGTGGCGATGATGACGGTGATGATGACGACGACGACGATGACGACGACGACGATGATGATAGACAGCACTTTAATACAAATTGTTACTAAAATAAATCCTAACCTGCGTTTTTAGCATTCACTATAAGAGACGATCGAAAACTCAAGGTACTCCTCAAAGCCAGATCACGGAATGTGACCATAAAACTAACTGAAAAGAGAGTACCTGGTGAAGGCGAGTGAAGGCAGAACGGTGCCTTGAGGATTAGGAAGTACCTGGTGAGGGCGAGTGAAGGCAGAATGGTGCCTTGAGGATTAGGAAGTACCTGGTGAGGGCGAGTGATGGCAGAATGATGCGTTGAGCAATAGGAAGTACCTGGTAAGGGCGAGTGAAGGCAGAATGAGTACCATGAGCATTAGAAACACGAACGTCTTCACCATCACCGAGTGCTCAAGCTTTGACCTGCGTTGAAAACAAGCAGAAAACTTCGTGAGAAAAAAACCTGCCCTTAAGCTAAACTTTGTTTGCCCTTTTGAGACATGGGGAAATTGTTGCGGAAGTCTGACTCTCGAGTTTCACGTAATGTTCTCTTCTACATGGAAAAGGTGCAGTTTTATATCACATACAAACACCAGCTGTCATATACGAATTATACGATCCAAATTATAATGGTGATCAATGAGTGCTTAGATTGGGTATGTTGGGACTCCGGAACTACCTTTTCAAACTACAAAGTCTTGAGTCTCACTAGTGCTGATTTAATTTAAATTAGTCATAATGTTAACAAACAAGAAAAGTTCCAATAAAAAGAAAAACACGAAGACACACAGGTACATAAAAATCACTGCACACAACTGAGAACCGTTTTCATTTAACCTTATTTGACCTTCCAACGAAAAGCTGCGAACCAAATGCGAACAGAGTTTCTGGAGTTTTGATTGGTTCTGCGAGTACTCGACGAACGCGAACCAAGCTTCTGGAGTTTTGATTGGTTTTGCAAGCACTCGGCGAACGCGAACCGAGTTGCTGCAGCTTTGATTGGTTCTGCGAACACTCGACGAACGCGAACCGAGTTTCTGAAGTTTTGATTGGTTATGCAAACACTAGGCGAATGTGCGTGCCATCTTATTCGATTTCAGAACATCTTCATTTCACGTCGTATTTTGATTTTGATTTGTCGGCAAACAAGTTTCTGCACACAGCTAACAGAGTTGGGTTTCAACAGACTATGAACAAACGGTTACAGTTTGTAAGTCTTTTGTAACTGAAAAAACGAACAGTTCGACCAAAGTCCACGAAACGACACGTTTTTGCTGCTTCTATCTTCCCTGGCATTGCTCGGCAAACGAAAAAGTAAACGGGTAGCGAACGAGTTTTCAAGGTCAAACGAAATTGCTCTAGGGCGATTTGTTTATAGAAGTTTTAAGACAATCTTATCTGTGTGAACTGTCAAGTGTTTTTTTTTCAATTATACCGTAATTAATCATGATTAGTCTAAATTCACGGCTTTAGGTATTAAAGTAATTATAGATAATCGAACGAATAGAGGCAAGTAAATTTGTTGCAGGCATTGAATTAAATACTGCACAAAAGCAGAATGACTGTTGCGTGTAACTGACCTTGTCCAGTGTGCTTCAAAGTAACTCGTGTAGGTCACTACTGTCGGGAGGAGGGCTGCAAACATCCACAGGAGGAGGGTGGGGACGAATTGGTTCCAAAAAGCACTCGCTGGAGTCTGAAGATTGGGGTTGGTTTTCCCTGCAATCACAGTGACACGGTAACAATTGGAACACAATTTTGAGTACAATTTTGAACACAAAAGACAGGTATAGTTTGATTGCCAGCTTAGCTGGTCACTACTCTAAGCTCTGAGTGTTGCTCCTATAGGGGAGGGGGTGGGGAATGGTTTTCCTTAGTACATGTGCATTGTCCACATCCACGGATACAAGTTTACAAACACAAGTGTAACCCACTTAAAAGCAACAACTTAATATAAGTAATACAAATAATTTCACTAGTAATAATAAGAATTATTATATCACTGACTGATTTTGCACGCTATGATTGGTCAATTCCAGGCCAGTAAGTAGCCATACGGACCCCTAGTCCTCGATCACCTTTTCAAAACTGGAATAATCAACAACGCCATATAATACATGTAGCCTCGTTTTCTCGGTTCGTACGGCAAGTTATGGATCCTTGTTTTTTCCTTCCTTGCTTTCATAACCGCACACTTCGCCCTTGGGCCATAAATGGAAGGAAAAAACTCGGTCCATAACTTGCCGTATGAACCGAGCAAACGAGGCTAATAAGAGGTATAAATATAAAAAATAGAAATAATAACAAAAATGTAAATAACAATAACAATATATTAATAATAATAATAATAATAATTATAACTATAATTAGTTTCATTCTTAACAGTGTAGTGGCAAAAAGATGCCATATAGATAGCATTACTCTGTCAATTGCGACGTCCACATCAACTGATCTCACGTAACGCTTGCGATGGACAATCGTGACACAAAGGAGTCTGACCCGGTTTTTGACCCCGTGGATAAAAAATAATAGTATTATTTTCCAGTCACAAACCCACGACTCTACAGTATGCTACAGAAAAGAGTCGTGTATATAATAAAAATAGTATTGCTTGAACTTACGAATAGCTGCCTCAATTTCTTGGAATGATGTCAACAAAACTGACGGCGTTGTGACGAACATCACAAATATTAACAGGAGAATGTTGATGATGAGTGCGCGGGCCCACCAACTCTCAGGGTCAACTGTCAGGTGCTCCCAAATAATGTTTCCTGGATTAGGGGCTTGGGAGACATTCCAGTGATCGGAGAATATTTTCCTTGACACAGAAGACTCAGGGCTACCATGCTTTACTAGATTGAAATCCTGCAGACACCTGTCAAGCCAATACGAGGGTTTAGTTCGACAGATGATTTAATGGAAAATAAAACAGACTGAAGGAAGGAATAAGAATAATGTAATAGAACGTACATCTATTTAGCTTTTTCCGAAAAGAAGTCTAAGAATAAAGCGATAAGTGTCTTAATTTAACGTTATAGAAGATAATTACACAAGTCTGTAACAGAAACTATGTGGCACTTGTTCGTTATTATTGTTTGGCAGTGAGATCAACTCCTGGCTTTTAGATGGAGGGGTGACTTGTATCCAATGGCAATAGGAGACCAGGCAAAAGACTTCCAAATAGTGTACAAAAATTTGAAACAAGCGCAAGATACATGTAGTTTACTATCTGGGAAAATCTTGGATTTTACAGACTGTGTATCAGTATGTTTTTTACAAAGTATACGGTACCTGCATATAATTAATAAGGACTGCAAGAAGACACCAGTATCATCTTATAGTACAATCATGTATGGATGTTTGGATAAACAAAAACACAGCATCTCACCTTTCTACAATTCTCGCATTGCTAAAAGTCACAAAAGCAATGCCCAAGCTTTTAAGCTCTCGTCTAGCTTGTTCACACTCAGATTTCAATTCCTCTTCCTCTTCAGTGAAGTACTCAATACCATCGACATGCATGGCACCACAGCATGGGCAACACGGCGACACCTTGCTGGTGCTCACTACAGTCTGCGGCCGCTCCCCTGTGGCCTGCAGTACATCCTCGCAATGCTCGCGACCAAGCCTAGCAGCTTCTAGCTTTCTATTCATTGCCATCAGCTGGTCGAAATTGTATGCCAGCTGCACCTCCAAAACCTCTGATCCACCATATATTTCCCTGGGAAAAAATGGTACATGTACAAGTCGTTTTATATAATTACATAGTCAAACATGCAAAATATATTATTCTGCTGATTAGTGTACAATTATATTCTCAATTCTAATAAATGTTGTTACTGGACATGTAGAGTATTCATGCATACGTTACAACCAATTTTATTATTATGTTTTCTAAACCAGCTTTTCTTCCAAGCCAAACTATTTTTTTCAATTTAAAGAATCACTTAAAAAAGGGGCAAGGTCTGTTTTGGTTCAAAGTTCTATGATGCAAAACTTTCTCTCACACACTATTTACTAACCACACCAGATGCTGAAAAACTTGCTATCATAACTACATGTAGGACTACTAATCCTTTCAACCCTAGCCAGCTTTATCAGCATGTAAGTTCTCCTTACACTACCAACAACTAAATTCATTGTTAGGCCAAGTAAAAAAAAAAAATCGGTTAGCGTCCCCACCCAACCATTGAAAAAGCGCGCGACTCAATTTTTTTTTTATTTTTTATTTTCACAGTTTTTCTTTAAAAAGGTATTAATACTAGTTTGAGACTGCAGAACTTGGTAGAAGTCTGAATTAGTTGTCCGAAAACTGACCAAATCCGATAGAATTTTGTAGTCTTCATA
>JAOBRG010342069.1:0-14387 GCA_027574985.1 Umimayanthus nakama | reverse complement strand
ACAAAGTTTTTAAAAAAGCAGCATCAATTAAATTCGACTCGAATAGATTCGACGTCTGAATCAAATGTCGAACTTAACTATTTAGGTCGACCCAAATAGCCATTAGATTCGGCACATGTAAAGTTCGACGTTTGAACTAGGCCTAATGTGTTTGCGCGTCTGGATCTTTTACTTTCGGGCTTTTGTGCCGAGACGACGAAGTCGTTTTCTCTTCCGGGACTCATGCTCGTCCCTCCATCCTACACACTGTTGTTATTTTAAAAATAATTGTACAGGAAGTTGAAATAAATGACGGATTGCGTGATCAAAGAACAAAAATTCTGTAACTGACACTTTAAAAAGATAGGGATGTGCGACTGCTTTCAAAGTAAAACTTTCGTTTGTTCGAAGATTCTGTTTTCACCTTGAATCAGGGAATTCGTTAAACACATAGATATAACGTGTACGCATTTAGATAAGAGAGGTCTTTCAGTTTATAACTTCACAATAACATCATTATAATGATTATAGCTAAATGGCTTTTGTCAAAACTGAGGCGTTCAGACATATTGTCTACTCCACAAGGAGTGCGACAATGGCGACACTAGAGATTACGGTCATTCCAAGGATGGTTTTGTAAAAAAGGGCGGCATCAACTATTAAACAAGAAGTTGATGCAAAAATAGGAAAATGAATGCATGGAATTAGGAAGAGAATCGACACTTAGCAGAGGAATTTGCTATCCTGATAGCTTAGACAATCGAGCCTACTTGTTAACCGTTTTCACTACCGATTGCGGGAAAAACGGAGACAGTCTGGCTGCATGCCTGAAATATTGGGCAAGTAAATTGTCTGGTAAACATATTTTTTTTCTAAAAAAAGAAAAACCTTTATTAAAAACGTCAAGGATGAAAACTGAGTGCATTGTATTCACTGTTTTTGTTTTCTTATCGAGAAAATGTTCGAGAATGTTTTCCTCAGAAAAAGGTCGGATTTGTGGAAGTTTAATATGCTCAGAAAGAAAACCAAAATTGAGGTTTATTGAACATAGCAAGTACATTGAAGTTTTTTCTGCTCAGGCCAACTTTTTATCTTTCCTCAGTCACACATGACACATAAATGTCAAACCCTCTCCCCCCCGAGCGCGCTCCCTCCCTCCGGGTTAACTTGATAGGTGCATAGACCATAGTGCTAGAAGTAATGAGTTAAAAACCCAACAAAAGTTTCAACCAGTATGTTGTCATGGCAACATCAGAACAAATTAGTATATTTTGTGCGTGGTTTGGACTAACAGGTTTGGATATGACCAAAACTTGCCACAAGATTATTTTGGAGGAAAAAAGACTTTATGTATAACTCGTTAGGGAGTAGGATACCCTAGCAAATGGCTGTTTTTAATATATTGGAGACGGATTATCCATTTGGGCGATCTTAGTCAAGCTTATATAGTGCGCCTGATAATTCGCCTGAAATATACGGGCACGATAAACGAACTATCCGGCGTCCAAACGAATGAACTCCGTTGTGCGTATTTGAAGACGTATAATCTAAGATTCTTGTCGTTCTAGAAGCACTTTCAGTACTTGTCGTAGTTCGTCATTTGTTTTCACTGGAGACGTAAAATAGCAGACCGAGATCGTCTGCTCAAATTATTTGTCTCTAGTATAAAAGCAGCCAATGTGTGAAAAAAGAATTCAAAACACCATTTTTGGGGAATAAGATGGTGGCAAAAAGTAGGCGTTCTTGTTTCGAATCGAGTGTCTCAACCCAACAACCGTTCTCTTTTTCATTTCTATGCTAAGCCATTTCTGTACAAGATTAATTGTTAACTGTTACAGCAAGCCGAGTATAAAACAATACTCTTAAAGGCTAAACTAAAGATCGCATAGCATGCAATCACCTGATTCAGATAAGGCAGCTGTCAAATCCAAAGTTTTCGGCAGATGGTGGAAGAATTGAGTAAAAAGAAAGGAAAAAGAACATCCATCCTTCAAACTTGTTGTATTTTATTTATACCTGGCCGAGTAAACTAGAAGTGCTAATCTAAAAGCTGCACAGCCTTCTGTAGTGAGGTTTCCTGTGCTGGGTGTAGCGACCTCCTTTGCTTGCTGGAGGCCGGGATCGACTTGGCACAAAAGATGCAGGTTCTCTCTTCTCTTTGTTCTCCTTCTTTCTACTGTACTTCTCTACTGAGTGAAGTAAGTACAAAACAACTAATGGAAACTCTTCGGTTCCCCTTTTTATTTCTTTCCTACTTGCTGTGTTCTGATTGGCTGCATGAAATCGCGTAATGATTTCATGCCAATCACCATTATCAGCGCTACGAGCGTGTAAAACGAACTCTGAAATGAACTCATCATGAAATCCTTAGAAAGTCCGCCAAAAGGAACGTGTGAAGTTCGAGCACTTTTTGCGGTAGTAAAATCCTAGTTTGGGGCCAAGACTATTTTGCGCAAGAAACTCAAAGTTCCCAACTGGGCGCTGGCTATTAATATTTAATAGCTAAGGGACAGCCCCTTAGTCCAGCGTCCAGCTGTGAACATGTGGAGTATCATTAATCGCTTGCCTTAAAACTCAAAACATTTTGCTTGTCTATCATGAAAATCTACCAGAAAACAAACGTTAAAAACCGATACTAAAAGCTTGCAAAACCCACAAAGCTCCGTAAAGAACATTCTAGAAAGCTCTAGAAAAGTGCTGAATAAGAAATATATCTTTTCTTACTAGGCCTTGGTTTACAAACTATTTTAAAACCAAGTTATGCTATAATACAACCAATTAGGCCTAGATAAAAAAAATCCGGGATTTTTTGGGGGATTTTTAGACCTTAAAAGATTTTTAGAAAATTTTGAGATATTTAGAAATGAAAATATTTTTTCTAGCAATAATGGTATTTTTAGAAAAATATTTTTGACAAAATTTCTTATTGATGAACAAATTGCTGCCATATAGGTAATTTTTATCAATATTAAATTACTTTGGACGAATAATTTTGATATTAATAAGTTTATGCAATCATAAACTTCCTAGTTTATATCGTCAGGTGTACATTTTATCTGATTTGTCCTGAGCCGGAGCCAATGTTGTCCCTGTAATGTAAATGTCAGTTCAGCTGTTTCTCAATGAGTAATAATTCCCACAGTTCTTTCACATGTAACTAGCTAGCTGTTAGCAAAAACATTGCTGCCTTAGCCGAGGCCAATCCCCAGCAAGAGCTGGACTCTGGGTGCATCCTTCTTGAAGGAAGTATTTTGTAGTTGTAAGTTTACTTCTGTTTTTTGTACCGACTGTCTTCACAGGTTTTCAAATGATGTCGGATTTGATTTAAGAGTAACTTCTAAAACCTAAAGACGTGTTGATCGTGAGATATTCGTCAACATTAACTGAAGATTTTTAGAGGGATTTTTGAGATTTTTAGGGAAAAAAAAAGAGATTTATAGAACTTTTGGCGGGCTTATACGGATAGATTTTTAGGCAATTTTTTGGGATTTTTTTATCTAGGCCTACAACCAATTAGGCGACTTAACACGCTTCGTAACCTTGATACTAACCCTTAACCTAGGAAAACCTTGCTTTTGTTTTTCAATAACAACACTATTAATTTGTCCTTTAACATATGGAAGAGTAACCCTAAATCCGAGATAAAACAGTCTTGGTTAATGGTTTTAACCGATGTTATGACTTTTTAATCATAACTAAACCTCAGAGCAAAACCCAACCTCTGAGCAAAACCCATGCTTTATGTCAAAAACGATTATTCTTCCATTTTGGTTTTTCTTTTCAAATACTTCCTCTACACTTCTCCAGTATCTAGAAATATACAAGAATACTGGTGGGCATCTGTGCTTTGTCCTTCAAAACTTTTGTGGTAGGGCGGTCGATTTATTTGTTTTAATTGACTCAGAAAGTCGAGCGCAATCTGATCTTATGCATCAACCTGACGTTTTATCAACAGTTCATTCAAAGATCTAGCCTCTAGATATTCCCAAATTCAAAGAATTTGGAGTACAGAATTGACAAGGGCTATTTTCTTTTGCTGCTTATATAAAATGGTTGATATATTCAGGATCTACACTCTCTTTCTTATATGAGAACCTTTTTACACGAACACGAGTACGAAAAACGCCCTAAATGTAAGAACATGCTAAAAACACACTGTGGCTGAGGAAAGACGAAGACATTTTATTCTGGAGACTGCACGAGTTTTGGGAATTTTTCTCGGCAAATGTTCATTAGTGCAACACCGCCTTTGGTGTTGTGCATTTATTCTTCTTCTTCTTATTATTATTATTATTACTACTACTTTTATATTGTTATTAATATTATTATTGTTATCATCACTATTATTATTATTGTTATTATTATTATGATGATGATGATGATGATGATGATGATTATGATTATGATCATCATCATCATCATCATCACTATCATTATCTTTTTCTTGCCGGTTTATGTAGCGGCTAAGTCAATGGCAAGGAAGCGTATTCGTGCTTCTGGTTGGTTTGTGTGAATGGAAAATAGCAACTGCACATCCAGAAATCATACTCTGGAACATTTTAAGAACACACGAGGCTGAAATCCCAAAATTACTTTAGAGCATCCAGCTTGAGGCTCAAAATAAGACGTTCTTATAAAAAGAAAAAGAAAAAGCGTAGCACTCTAAGATAAGAGTAAATTAAGTGTTTGCCATAATAACAGCTCTACACAGATTGGTTATGGAAAAGCGTCATTGTCATTCAAATGAAATATTTTGAATCAGCAAGTGTTGTCCACTGAAACCTATATAGACAGTAAACAGCCACGGGCCTCAGCGCATGGTTACCTGCACATCAGAAGAAACGTGCTTCCTTGCAATATAAAGGGCTCAACAACAGTGTCTTGTGCCAACTTAAGTATCAGTGGGTCAACTGACTACATGCCAAAGAGGGCGGCCGATAAAAGATAGAATTGTAGAATATGGTACTTGACATTTAGGGTTTTAAAATGAGTTAGTATCCAATAGCTGGTTATGAAAAACAATCTGATCTGCATAAACACGTTTTAAGTTAAGGCTCATTTTCATTGGTGAAATAGGCTGAAAATAGAAAAAACAACAAAATAAATCAAAAGCCGGCAGTGAAAAACTAAGCCTGGTTCACAAACGTGAAATAAGCACAAGCACCAGGGGGCAGTTGCCTCCCCAGAGATCCGACAAATAAGAGAAACTATAGATCAGCACTGTCCCCTGCTCATGCTGCTCAAAATATTTTAGGTACGACACTGTTGGACTGAAATACATAAGCATATCAGTTGTAATAGGCATATGGCGCTTTGAGTTTCTGTCTCGAGTTTATCAGATATTCAAACCATGCTCGTGTAAATTTCCAGGACGACATTCTCTGTCTGATGTTGTTGTTTTATGTTTTAATTATTATTTTTATTACTATTATTGTTATTATTATTATTATCATTATTATTATCATTACTATAATTTTGCATATCAGTGAGTGATTGCCATTCTACCTAGGCCAGAATGTAAAGCGATTTCTTAATATTATCTTCTATACAACTCAATTTTAAAATCTGCTTCTCAACAAGCAAAAGTTTTATTAATGTGTTGTGATCAGCCTCTGTCTTTCTGTCTGTCTGTGTGTCTCTCTCTGGTCGTCATTCTCCCGATCGCGGTCTGTCTGTCTCTTTCACTTTAATACACAAACCAAATATATTTTAAAATATTTGTAGCGTTAGTACGCAATCAAGAAATTATTTTTTAACACTTCATAAAGATTTTATGACTCACAACCAATTGCTAGTCTAAATTTGTAGAATCCTGTGGTTAAATAAAGTTGGCAGTTCACTACGCAACGATCGCCAGATGTTGCACAACACCGAGATTTCTCTGCAACATAGTTTAAGATAACTGTTGTAACTGGTGCTGACTGTTGGTACATTCAGTTGCATGCAGATTGCGTCTTGTTTTGTATAACTTCCGCAAAGTTTGAAAGCAAAAATAGATGTGTTTACAACCTGTTCCAAAGGAACTTGGAGTTAAAGGGAAACGTGACCAAAGTGCTTACCACCCACTCACATCCAATTGCTGTTTACGTTGGAGTCTCGACCACGTACCTTATAAACTCGTAAATACTGAAGGAAATAGCTTTCTATTACACATCAGCACGGCCTGATTAGCTTTGCTGCCACTGGTTAAAAGACTGAGAAACTTGATGTAAATTTTTAAGAAATCAACTGAATAAAAAATGTTGTTGTTAATCATTGCTTTTGTTTCTGTTTCATGTTGTTGTTGCTGTTGTTGTCAACTTCACAATGCTTTGCTTAACTTGAGTATGTGGGGTTATCTCGCCTGCTTTTCAAGATAAAATTACGTACATGCTTTCATCATCGGTTGTGTTTATTTCCTGACACTTTGTGGATAAGCTATCACTTCTTTTGTTTCCCACCTTAACGCCTTGCACTTGCTGCCAAAAGGCAAATATAACGAAAAACAACACTGAACTGAAAGGTCTGCACAAACTTTAATAGCAACAGTTGAAAAGAAAAAGTTAACACTATTTAAAAAAACAACACAAACGTGGTAATGTATACGTTTTCGATTTCCAATCTTCTTAATCGCTATCCGGATTACTTACAGTTGTCGTAGGCACATTTTAAAGTTTAATCGTTTCAAAACTTTATTAAGAAGTCATGATCACAACCAGCCAAGGCCAGCATAGTATTTTAGTTGTTTTACAGCGGATGTCACTCATTTTGTTAAATACTAATTACTATCATTTATGTATTTTTGATGAAACTTCCCTTTTCAAAACTTTATTGCCAATTATCTTATCGCGAGTTTATTTACCATGATTCAGTTCAGTGAGTATAAAGGACAAACGTATGGAAAACTTCCGTTTTTAAAACGTTATCATTTAACACATTTACTTACCATATATATAAAGAGGAACTATCGATGAAGTATCACACAAACAGCCGTTTTCCACTATTCTTTTAATATAACCCTTTTTTTATTTTTTTTGTTGTTTCATAGTCAGTCTGTGTATTCTACTGTGTGTACTGCAGTTGCATCATGGCAGTAAAGTATACGGGTAGGGCCGCTTAGGTCGTGTCGAACCAAACTAAATTGAGCTCGACTGAAGTGCGACTTTAGCACGACAGTTGTTTCAAATGTCCTGCAATGTTTGATAGTGGTTGTTGACGCAAACCTTTAGATAACGGAACTTTGAATGAAAACACCGCGGATCAACACTGGGTACGAGCGAAGGTTGACTAAAGTTCGACGTTTGAAACCACGTCGCGCCACAATAGCGCAGCACAACCACCTCTGTCATGCTACACGACGCTTGCTCGACCGTGGTTTCAAACGTCGAGCTTCAGTCACTCTATCGTCGAACTCAACTGATCAATAAAATTAAGCCAGTCGACACGACGTTAAAGCAAGTAGAAAGCGCGTCGTTTGAAACGGGCCTTAGTCAAGCTAACAACGTGTTTAACAAAAACAACAACAAAAACAAAACAATAACAACATATTACGTCATACATTTACATGTACATATTTTACTTTACATTTACAAAAACAAATAAAATTGAACACATACAAAATTTGTATAGGGGTCACCTACAGACGATAATGGAAGACTATCTAAGCAAGTGTATCAACTTTAAAAATGTGCCAATTTAAAGCATTGAAATGGTATGATGAACGAAGCTTTGTTGACACTTGTGTCGGTGAGAACAAGCAAAAGGATGACACTCATAGCACAATTACCAAGTGTGCAACGAGACAGAACAGAACTTGCACAAAAATTTAAAAAATGTTCTAATTCCAATCACTGCGTACGCTTACTGCACAGGTGTGTGGCACCGTTAGGTTTTCTAACACGAAAACCTAACGGTTTATTTAGACTCTAGACATTTCCTTAAAATACAAGCTATATTTGATATAATCAACACATACATAACACGCTCACGATAACGGATAAGTAAATATAGATAATTTGAGAAAAATATATGTAATAGTGAAATGTAAACCAATAAAGTTGTAAAGTTGTACCAGACTTTGTAAGTAAGGTTTAGTCGATCAGCTTGACCGGTCCTGTTCACTGTTCGGTGAAGAAAAAGGCAGCGAGCCCTTTTTCGATCGGCTGCACAACCACGAGGTTCAAAGAGCAACTGCTACTGACATATTGGCTGTTGATTCGCTTCACTGTGTTTACGTGCACGGCTCGATTGAAAGCAGCCGCAGCTTAGTAACGATGTTCACAACCATGTTAGGCATCTGAGCTGATCGAGCGAGTACAGGCCACCTCTCCAGATGGTACTTCGTCTGTCTATTTGTGAACGGTGTTCCATATTACTCGCGCCATACTGCCACCATTAATAGTTGTTCCCCACCCTTTTTGACTGAATATTTCTGGACATAAAAGGTGATAGTTTTGATCCGTAGTGTACCAATACCACAAACACAGCGAGCACGAGAGCTTGGCCGTAGTGGGAGCCTGTCCGAATATATTGCCTCAGAGTTGAAGTATGAACAATCACTTAGCATGCAGTCCCCAACAGAGACAATTTAGCGAGTCAAAATTAAGACCATTTAAAAAGAAATTCAACTTCAAGGAGACCGAAAACGAGCGGATCGGAGCCATACCGCAAGAACTGAATAGGCATCTCGATCGGATCTCGCGGCTTGAACGCGGCGGCAAAAACGAAGTTCACACAAGACATGTTTTGGCTGAAGTGATGGTGGGGACGATTTTCATTAGGTATCTCCGCTTTTCGTTCCGCTAGGCGATGATGTAACTCGTGGTCACCAGTTTTCTTTCTTGGTCTCTCCCACACACTGGTGTTATAAAAGTATGACTGAGTGCTTAGCAGTTTACGCCTATGATGGGCTGACATAGCGCTAACGGGCTTGTGAATCAGGAAACTCAAACGGTTACAACAACAAAGGAGACTTAGTTACAAAAGCAAGAATTCTGATTTTTTAACTTAGTTTTCAATTTACCTGCTAGTATGGAACGTGTAGAGAACGAGTTTAGAAACTCTGTGGTAAGACGGAACGTCCACCCAGTATCAGTACTATATAAACCTCACGAAAAGAAACACCAACTGAAATAATTTGCATTCGATGTTAAAGTTGAATATCTTGTTTGATCTTTAGTAAACAGATACGATATACAAAAGAGTATAAGAGCTTTCTCCAATTCACTGCTCCTCTTCTTTTTGCACTTTTCCTTGTCATTTGTATATCTTGGGGGAAAAAATCCTGTTATAACACCCGGCTAGCCAAGGGCATAATATTCGCTGTATTGACTTCTCGGTTTGCTTTTTAAAAAGTATCAAGGGATTAGGCTCGCCAAATATGGTCATCCCATTGGTATACTCAGTTCCCCTGCTAGCTGAAGTTTATAGCTCTCTCCCCTGCATATCCGCATGAAGGAGCACAGTCTCCTCCCGGCTCACACCGGTAGAAGAAACAAGTAAAGCCATTATTTAACCTTTGACTGTACTCATTTAACTGACTTTTGCACAAAAATATATAAATATGAAACTAAAAAGCTCGGTAATGACAGATTTGCACATTTTAATAAACAAAAAATTCAGTGCTTTCATGCAAGATCTCGTGAGCATCCAACTCAAAGATGGTACTTAATGAATCGAAGGACTTTAATTGTCACGGGTTACTACCATTACTACTGGAAAAATCATTTTAAAATCCACAAACTGACCACACTTTTGTCTCTTTATTTTGCGTCAGTAGAGAATAGTATACATTACAAGGCAAAACTCGAATTTTTTAACAAAAATATAAAAAGTTGAGTGGCAGTATGCAAGTCCTATAGCTGCCGCTTACCGTAGAGGTCTACACAAAAATTAAAAGATATGACTTTCATACAAGATAATGAACCAATAACTGCTACTTTTGCAAACTTTAAAGTGCTCTTTGTAACTTTACCAGTTAGGAAACCTTGTCCTTGACATAAGCACATCACTACATGTGTAGCGGCTTGCGTGTTTTTAATGAGATTTTTTGCTTAAAATATCCATGACATGGTCTACCTGCAGGTATTGCGGAGTTGCGTGCATGTCATATCTCGATTATACCCCTCTGATTTTTGTTTTCACAAGTCACGAAAATCGCGAACTACCACAGAAATCTGAAATCTGACTGTCCCAGAGAATCGGAAACACCTAGTTGGAACTGTCTTACTTGGCCGGAAAATGCTGAAATTCCCGGTCGTCTGGGATTTAACCATACGGGCCTTTCCGCGATTATATTGTCCCAATCTATCGCAAAAAATCCGGGACTCATCAAATTACAAAATAAAAATACTTTCGAAAATCTGTTTTCTTGATATATCGCCAATTATCCCTGATGACCGGGTCACGAACGTCTAAGCTTTCGGTAAACATCGTCTCGGATGGAACACCTGGGCTTTCAGCTTCAAACTGAAAATCACAGGACTAAGAAAAAAGGTTTACAACATTTTGAGAGGGAAGGGCCGTGAAAACACTGCACACTTTTGTCTTTTGAATTGGATGAAGTGTTTAAAAAAACTCGAACAAAAAGAATCGTTATTACGAAATGCTGATTTGGTTTTGAGAATTGAAGAGAATTAAACTAAACTAAACAAGTCAAGAAACGTGACAAGCTTTTTTTGGTTCATCAGTCATGCGATTTAAAACAGCATCTGTAAGTGTTGAATGATTGGTGCCAACGGATTGTACCACAACGCACGTTTTTCATGACTACTGAACTAAAAACAAACTTCAATAAACACTGTTATTTTAAATTAAAAAGCCTCTTTGTTAACCTAGTTCGGGCAATGTATTTTTTGTGACACGATCTTGCTTATTCTTAAAGCTAAATACAAAGGCCTAAATTAACACACTCACATATATTTATTAGGTTTTGTTGTACCATTACTACTTTAAAAGCCTTTTTCTATAAAAGACAATGTTAAATTTAATCTGGCAAAAGATCATATACTCTCATAACTTATATACAAGTATTTGACCACTGTCTCGCTTGTTAAGATCTTAGTTTCAAACCTACATTGAATGATTGACAAATTGCCTAGGTACGTAACCCACAAGAAAAAACCTTGCAACAGTTTTAATTTTTCAGTTCTTATACAAACATTGTTTCCTTTGAAATGGAGGGACTCGAAAGGGTTAAAATTGGGGAAAAAAACAAGATGACGAAACAGAAAAACGCGTGATCTTGAAGAAGAGGAAAACGTGCTTGGTAACTAATACCGAGGTCACCTAAAGTGTGGTGCTGTGCAGTGGGCCAGTTCTTATTTTTAAATATCAAGTGCATATCAGTGATAAGAGTTTAAGATCGACTTTAAGGGGTCTGGAAGGTGGGATATCGGATTTTGGCCAACTGAAAATCGTGGGTGACTCATCAAATACCATGCTTCACGATACCCTTTAAAGTGAGTCAGAACAGCTAAAACCCTTGAGTTCAAATATTTTAATCAGACGTCAGTGTGTATGACTCTTTGGCAGTGCACTCAAACAAAATATTTAATTGATGTTAACGTGATGTGTTTTAAATTTTTGTGGAGACGTGGACAGTCAAGCCAAAAACCAGAGTAAAGGCTAGCTTGCTTTCCCGATCGTTTTGAGAACTTTGTGAATACTCCCACAGGTGCAATAAGCTGGTCCTCATCTGAGCACCTTTTCCTTTAACCGGATTGTCGGTAGTGTCTTTTTCCATATAAAGCAATGTAACTAGGGAAGCCGAACGACCAGTTGAAAGGAAACTGGTATGACTTCCTATTAAATATGAAAACCATCCATAAGTTTCATAGTTGGGCCTAGTCTTTCCGCCTTGAGGCAACAATCTGAAACTGAAAAATTTCTTTTCGATCGGTTTTCAGCGAAGCTTTCAGTCAACAAAGGTTTTTTTCTAATATTTGTTCCGATAACAAAAGTTTTGAAGACGAAAATTACTCATCGGAGTCTCGTGCGTGGTAGGAATTTCTTTGTGTTCTCCTAATGAATGTATTCGTCATTTCCGATTCTGATTTTCGTGTTGATGTTCCGTGTATGCAATAAGGAAAAGTGTCGAGGAAAGGAGTGCTCACGACATAAAAATGCACACGATCCTGTGGTAAGCTCTGGCAGCGGCGCGAAGCTACGCGAGGCTTCTGTCATTTCATCCTTGAAATATTCACACGAGGTCTCGTCTTGAAAAAAAAACACTCGTTGACATCACACAGCGGCTTAACAAACAATCACTGGCTTTATGAACACAAGGGGCTTGCACTTGGTTACGGGTCAACAGACGTTGATGACGTAACCAGGTAGGTTTAACTGTATTTCCTTTCAGAGTCAGGTTGGCCTCGAAGGCATAATTATAATGAAGATGTCATATCCTGTTACTAAAGAATACCATATAAAAACCAGAGAGCGGGGCGATATCATCAGATCAACACATCCAAGCAACAGTGAACGACTTGGAGTTTATTCAGTAGCAGATACATTCATTATGAACATAATGGAGTCAAAAACAGGACATTTATGGCTGACCGACGGCCAAACTCGAAGGCACAGACTGCAAGTTTTCGTTTACGCCGATTCACCCGACCCATTTGTGGTGTTCTATCAAGATTCCATGTGGATGTGCAACAAGCCATGCGCGTTTTTGCGCCTCAAAGATGCCATCGTAAAAGACTGTGGCGATGCCATGTTCACGATTGTGCCCAGAGGAGAACGACTTAACAAAGGACCCTCTTATTTGACATTTTGTGCTGAATCTTATAAAGAAAAAGAAGCTTGGCTCCAAGCTCTTTCAATGAATAGAAGCTGTGATGAAGTCAGACGAATGGTGTATTCACCTGCGAGAAAGATATTGCTGAGAACACGTCCCTGCACGTTACCTTCTATCCAGGAAGGTGAAGCATAAGAAAGAGAATCTCGTTTTCACGTGATTTTGTATTAGAAAATGCAAGTTCATTGGAAGCAGACCATTTTTGGCCAGACGTTTTATGGATCAAACGTACAAATGTTCGTTACTGTGAGTTAACAGAACATTTTCAAGGTTTCGTGCATTTTATTGTGGGAAAAAGTCATCACGATGTTCTCAACTGGTTGTCAGACAAGGTGACCTTGAGCTAGGGAGACATACACATCGTGACTTGCAGAAATCAACCTACAGGCAGTGTTATCTCTTTGCCTCTCAGTTCTGGTACAAATGAGTACTTTTGAAAAAGACTACAATGTAAAAGAACTGCTGGTAGAAGATTGTTCACTCATGTTTATGCAAACCTGCCCAACCATGGTTAGCAGAGACGGTATAAATTTCAAGAAAATGCACTTCCTGTTAGTCATCGCCGCGAACGTGACCAGCGGCAAAAGACCACTTGAAAAAGTAAATTATGAATTCAATGAAAAGAAATGTGTAAACAGACCTGACATTGTTTTTCCAATCGCAATGAACAGATTCCAGTACAATACAGTCGCTCTTTCATATTCTAAACTATTATTATTATTTCTTGACTTGTTCATATTTGGCATACATATTACAATTCAAGCGAAGTATATTGTTCTTAGTCACTGCTATTAATATAGTTGTTTGGATTATTGTTAATAAGATATGCGTGGTTTTTCTTTACGCACAATTATGGTCATTTATAGATGAATGGACACAGGATGCCTCTTTTGCGGCACCGAATACACCGAAAATTTACCGTATATAGAAGATATTAATTTATTTGTATATATACTAATATAGAGAGAAATCTCTTTAAAAGAACACCGCGAGTCTTGTATTTCAAGTCAATATATTTATACATCAGAAAAATATCAGTAAATGTACCGCATTTTGAAGTGGTATACAGATGTGAAAATAAAAAGAACATAAAAGTACAACTGAGTCTTGTTTTATAATATGAAATGTTATATATCCTATTCAATCCATTGCTTTGATAACATCTAATTGTGTGCTATTTTACTCAGTTGTATTGGTGTTACTTAAGTTGGGTTACCTTTCATAAAGTCATCTTTTCCTACCACTAGTTAGCGTCGTTTCCCCTGATTTGGTCTATATCAGCACATGACACGATTCAGCTTGTTTAAATAACTATACTTTTACTGCAACTCAAACAAAAATGATAAAGAATTCAATTTCAAATTCAGAGACACTATCAATGTTGCAAAATGAGTAGCAACTGGGAGTGGGAACTCAGGCGTTTGTTGCTTCCTTTAGCCCACGCGGCTTAAACGGATGTTTGAGACTAGTAGACGTGTTTGAAAACAGCTTCAACTACTCTCAAACGCGATTCCGGAGTGTTTGTTTCGAAACCGGCCAACTGACGCATGTGCCACTGTATTTAGTTTCCGGAATGAAGAAGCAAGTTATTCTTCAAGATTCTTAACCGGGTGTTACTAAAACGAGTAAC
>JAOBRG010342058.1:0-14389 GCA_027574985.1 Umimayanthus nakama | reverse complement strand
CGCCCCCTCCTCCCACCCCCCCCCCCCCCCCCTCCCACAAAGATCCCAGCTACGAGCTTGTTTCCTTACTGCAGCTTACATGTATGTCCGCTTCCACAGTGTTTTGAGCTATTCGTAAGCTAAGGATTTGGTAGGGTAAGCCAGTATATTGCGGCAGGATAGAAGGAGTATGAAGAACAACTTATCTTAACCATTCCCATTCCAAATGTTACCGAAAGCTATAGGTTAAAAATTCAACGGAATTTGCATGAATTCACGGTTCCATGTCGATAATTCAGCAACATACCATGCAGGAATTTTGCGCGTAACCGGTGCAAGGTTCTATAACCGTGCTCTTAATGCAGAAAAAACTTTCTCATAGTATGCTATTCAAACTAAGTATACAAGTACCACGTTTTATGCTTGTTACTTGTCATCTCAACATTTACACCTCCACACATACTTCTAATAACACAAACTATTTGAGAATACCAAATGAAGCCACCATTTTGGTGTCGTGCAACCAAGTTCACCCGCCTCCGCTGCGTACACATTTTTTAACTTTTGAAATGTTGTTCAGGACGTTATTACCAGTAACTGTTGGAATAAACAGAATTCTTATTGCAAATGTTTCAATGTCAAACCACAGAATGATCACAACACAAAACTTACGCGAAAAAGGGACAATCTCCCAAAACTGAACCATATGCAATCGATCGTGTTTAGTTTTACATGATAAAGTGTTAAGCAAAAGATCGTTGAAGCTATTGAATGGTGTGGAAATTGGTGACAGCTTTTATAAAATTTATTTTAGTAATGATCTATGTATCAACGTGTCAAACAAACTATCAATGTTTGATGGCAATTCTGCTTACAGTATACTAACAGTTTGCTATTCCGGTCAAGGGTTCAGTAATCAGCTAAATTTTATTTTGCGAAGGTATCTCTTCCTTGTTTTTCCGCTAGCGAAGAGTTGCTGTACTTACACGTGCTCCGCCAGGATTTTCCGGGGTTTTTTACTTATACAGGAAGATTCAAGGCAGGGTTTAAGACCAAAATGGTGGATGTAATTTAGTAGACGCTTTCTAATGCATTTCTTCGTAGAAAACGTATCCCCGCCAGAGGAGTGCCGTGTAATGTATATAACATCTTGAACAAGTTATGAGCACCTGACAGATTTCTGCTCAGATTTCAGTTCAGTCAAATTCACCACGCCCTTAACCGAGTGGATCTCCTTCCTGCTGTTCCGCGACTGAAGAGTTGTTTGATACGCAGGCGCAGCTCAGGGAATCTCCAGTAATACAGGAAGGGATTCATCGTTGAGTTGGAGAGAACAATAGTGACTGTAATGAGGTTGATCCCCTGCATAGTTTTCGTGCGGCCGAAATGTATCCTGGTAATAGTGTAACACAGGTATGGTAGATAACACAGAAGAAACGCTCCGTACACGTACAACATGGTCGTCACTGTCTTCCTGTATCGCCCGATGTTGAAGGTGCTACGCTCTTGTTGCCCGGTCTGGATGTGGTTGTGGGCTTGTGTCCGGAAATGACGGAGCTGCAATATTCGACCGATTGCGACGTAGTTACAGGAAGTGAACAACAAGCAATAAATCATAGCAATCATGGCGATCATATAATATACAGTTGTCATGAGAAGATATATAATCGTAACAGAAACGGCTATTAACCACAGGGAAACAACAGTTAGTTTTGCTTTCTTTATTGTCACAGTGCTGCGATATTTATTTGCAAGATACACTGCGAGAAAACGATCCACGCTGATGGAGGTAATAGTAAAAAACGACAGGAATCCAACGCAAATTGTAATGACGTTATAAGGAGCACCGAGTTTGCAAGACAGATCCGCTTCTTCGTTCAGTTGCGCTATATTAAAGGCGATGGACAGCGGCTGTACCACGAGTCCAATACAGAGATCTGAGATGGCGAGGTTACACAGCAACGCATAAGATGGGGTGTGAAGTGAGGAGTTGCATACAATTGCCAGAATGACGACTACGTTACATGGGACAGCCAAAACGCTGCACAAGCCATTCACAATATTTGTGGCCACGTACGTTGATTGCAGCTCGGCTGCGTTCTGCATCCACTGAGTCATATGTAAACACAACGAGTCGAGCATTGTCTTTGAGGTATGGCAGGTAAAACCTTACAAATTAAAAGCAAAATAACTCCAATGAGTTTCCATACAAAAGTACTATTGCGGAAGCACTCATTTTAGTGAGGTGAGCTAAACCACACAGAGGGCTTTTCATCAGACCAGCTGCGACTAGATGAGAAACACTTCATTACGATAAATTACACGTAACACACCTGCGTAATTCTGTTGGTCGAAATTTTCGTTCCCAAGACGTGTTCCTTTTACGGAATTGTAACCGTGCGTAATGAATTCCATAAACTCTTGTGTCTAGTTCTTTTCGTAGTCAGGCTTTTTGGTACGGTATAGTAATAAATATCAGTGGTATAAGCTGTGTCACACTTTATTGGGATTTTATCAAAAAGAAGCCCAACTAATACTAAAACCAAGTTACTTCTGAGCTCCTTTAAATAAAATACTATCGAACAATGGACTATATCTATTTTCTTGTTGACGCTAGTTAGGTTCCAAGAAGCCTAGGAAATAATCTTTGCGATCTGCTGGTTACTGTTTTGTGCAGGTATATTAAAGTTTGAGTGAGACTACACATTATAATGTGTTTCAAAGATCACCAACACTTTTTTACGAGAGTAGGGTGCATTGTCTGACGCAAGCCAGCTTAACAATGAGAAACTTTAAGCTTGTGCAATAATTCGTCCTGCAGCTTCACTTGGCAGTTATGAAGTTTTAAACTATTCAGCTTTTACCAACCCCATAACCTTTCAAAAGGGAGAAACTTAGAACGAGAAACGTGATGATTGTAACAACATAGGACAATTTGATTCAATTTTAGAACTACAGATATAATGACACTGTTTAATTGGAAGTTTGCCGCTCAAACATCGATCTGGACAGAAGCAGGTCGTTTTTTGAGGAAGTTCAATCTAAGCCTTGAGATTCAAGAAATTAAGTTTTACTCCAAGAATAGTTCGCATTCTTGCACGTCTTTTACAGCTAGAGAGTGGTGAGTCGACATATCAAAAACTAAAAACCAAAAAGTTTACCTTTTGTTAAGTTAAAGTCGTGTGCTGCCCGTGTACATGGATTAAATTAGATTCAGTTCTGTACTTTATGGCGTTTGTACTCTTTGTTTAGCATCTGTATTTTCCTATGGCTATTTCTTGAACTCTTTATATTCAGGAAATTAGCTAAGCCACAATGTAAACTTAATAAAAGTTAATTTAATTTAATTTTGTTTATTTTATGTCTGTAATTGACTTGCTCACTCATTCTGCCACCGGAAAATTTTTCTGACACAACCAAACTTTTTCAGAAACGGCCATCAGTTCCCGCATTGCAATGAATGTTTTAACTTTTCTTCGGAGCTGTATTAACCCACGGTGAATAAAGACTCCAGATCTGGTGTCACCTCTTCTGCAATTTATCTCCTTCTTTCAATACAGTTGATTTATTTGACTTATTATATCAAGAAATTGGTTCACCTGCAGAAAAATTAGTTGTAGGTTTTGTGTTGCCCAAAAAATAAAATATGCCTTTTTTAACTTACCACAATTTGCTCGCCCTTTCTCAGATCTGTTCTTTCAAACTAATCAAAATGCTATATGAGCTATGTCATCCGTTTTCACCAATGCCGCTCCCTAGTCTGGTTGTCTTGCCTGTCTTTAGAAAAAGAAAAATGAAACCGGGATCATCAATTGAGCATCATTAGAAGGAATGCACCTGTCCAGTTCATGTTGTTCTTTGATGCATCAGAAATATTTTTCGTCTAAAAATAATGGCGATTTCTTGCTGCATCAGGAGCAAAAATATGATCAATTTGAAATCTAAATAACCAAATAAATAATGATGTTGCTTTGACGGAGGGTTTAGTTTGCAGAACGTTTAGGACCTTGAACTTTAAAAAAATTATTACAAAATAATAGTAGAAGAAGTTATCGGGCTTTTTTTTAACAAAAAGGACCAAAAACACGTGATAAAGGTTATTTACTCATTGTACATGTTTTATCTTACAATTTTAGCAAAAGAAGAGCGTACGTTAAAGTTTCAGGGGCAAAAGAAACACATATCTATTTTAAAGAATGAGCTGGGCAAGAACGACAAGTAATGAGAATGAACAGACACTGCCAGAAGTTGCTGTGAAAACTGTTCAAACAAGCGTGTGATGTCGACAAAGGCCAATTTGTTATTTTAATTGAGATTAAATGTCAGCTTCCGGTGCAAAAAATGATTTCTGGCTTATATCTTCCGCAAAAGGAAAATCGACTTCGAGTTATCGGGGTAAAATTACATAGAAAAGTACCTGAAGGGACGTGAAAATAACTTTGATTAACGGGGTTTCGAGTTATCGGGGTAAAAATAACAGTAATTATTAAATACCGAGCACTGAATATTGAAATTCCGGTAGTCTGATTGGTTCCCTACTCACGGTATAAACCCTGTATACTGCAATATGTCCAAATACGGAAACCGAAAATTTTATCATGGAAAATCTCCCCTAAAATGGCCGAAAACTCGACTCAGTAGAAAATAGAATTCAAAATATTTTTATCCAGTGTTTGGCATTTAATAAAACAATTATTCCACTCACGCTTGTTGGATATGAGCTTATAATAGCCGACTCGGTGCTTCGCACCTCGTCCGCTAACTAAAAGCTTATATCCAACAAGCGTGAGTGGAATAATTGTTAAATATATGAAGCAAATCCAAGGGAAATCAGTTTTGCTTCGAGTTAGCGGGGAATTCGAGTTACCGACGGTTCAAATTATCGGGGTTGAACTGTATATTCGTCATACGTTGTGATGAAGGAGACTAGACACTTGTTTTCCTGTATTCAAAATTTTAACTAAAGTATTGAAAAGCTACGGAGATAGAACATTTTTTGTTGTTGCCATGGGCAACTGCTACCTTAAAAGATTCGTTCACTTGTTTTCTAAAGCACTCCTTTGTATCTTTCTTTGCATACAACTAAAAGTGAATGGGTGTGAGTCCGTGGTGCAATCTCGTTGCCTCTCTGGTGGTTTTCCAGCTCGCTAGGAATAGCACCTCGGTATTACAGGTTTGACGATACTCTGGGCGAGCGGTTACATGTGTTCACTTGCTCCTACTCAAACTCGCAGTAATAATCTGAATCGTTTTTTTTGTCTGTTAGGGTGCTGTCAGGTATTTTACTTTCTTGAAGTGGGAGGAATTCCTGGTGATAACTTGGTTGTCTCTCCTCGCTCATACCCTTGAGCCTTTTCTAATGACGTGGTATGGTTTTTAGTTAAATGGTATTTGGGACTTACGGTAGGTTTTGCCCTCTGGACAATGACTGTATCAACTCACTGTGCAGATTAGGGGTGGTTTGATGTAGGCTTTGTTGTACGGCTGAATACGTCTTCATCTTCCTCTTTGCTTCGTTGTCTCTCTCGGCCGTTTCGAGGTGACATGCCAATTGCCTGAGCGCACAGCTTTCGTGACAACTTGAAGAGCTGGGTCTCTCAACGTAGCTTCGGAGATCTCGCTCAGTGAGAGTGCGACTGGTGTAAACTTTGCGGCGACTTAGTTTATGTACCTCTCTGCTATCTGCCCTTGGCAGCTTTACAAAAGTATGTGCTTAGAGGGTTGGCGGGTCATGCTAACTGCTGGGTTTCCTTCCCTTTTCCGGTATCGCACTGTTTGACTTCTAGTGTTGCCGCTTGGCAGGTGAGGCTTAATTTGATCTGGTTCTCTGCAAGTTGATTCAGGCTGAGGAACCACACTTTCTCACGTAACACAGCTTTGGTCTTTGTGATCCCTTGATGGTCCTCGTGGGCCAAGACTACGGCGCATTTCTGTAACTCACTGCGAGTTGCAAGCTTTGTGCCGCGACTTACGACTTGTTTTGTTATGCCTATTGAGAACTACCTTTTGATTTGTCCTAAGCTGCTGTAACGTATCGCACTGTGACTAGATAGGTTTGCAGTCTGAGTGTCCACCGTTCAATATTAGCACGTGGCTGCCATAGATGACTTCGAGAGGCTCGTGGTATGTGTAGACAACAATGGGCTTTCCATAGACACATAGAGGAAGTGTTCGCCGACCCAAACTGCAGCCAATGCTTCACGCTCTGTTTGGCTGTACCGTCTGTATTAGTCAAGGATCGGCTGGCATAGGCAACGACGTGTTTGTCTCCGAATTGCGGGTTTGATTTGTGCTAGAATAGCACCTAAGCCAATGGGACGAGCATCCACGGTCAGCTCTATGTCAATTTATGGATTGAAGTATGCTGTAGCAGGTGCATTATACAAGGCGTGTTGGGGTTGGCCTTGGGTCGCATGATCGTGCTTGCTTGCTGATCCACTGCCAAAGCTGTTTTATGTGAGTACGCTCTCTCAAGGCTCCGTGTTAGTAGCATAGTTCTTGATTAACCTGGAGCTGTTATTAGTCATGCCTAGTAATCTGCGCACTTCGGTGACAGATGAGGGGCGGCAAGGTTTAGGATGTCTTCAACTTTCTGTGGATCATGCAACATACCGTCAGCCCAGAAGACGTAACCAAGGAACTCGAGCTTGGGCTTGCTATACTCGCACTTGCGCATGTTGAGAGTGAGGCTTTTATCGCGTAGTCGTTGAAAAACAGCTTCAAATGCACGATTAACGTGTTCCTTTTGGGTCTTGCCGTAGTCAAGAATGTCGTCAACGATGTTGCTCACACCGTCAATTACTTTAAAGCTTTCACTGATTGCATTCTGAAAAATTTCCGCTGCCTAGAGATGCGACAGTTGAGTAGCTAACAGCGCAGAACTCCCAGACTAGTGCAGAAGGTAGTGATGTACCGCATTTCGGGCGTGATCTTCAGCTGGTTATGTAGCCCAGGGCCCGGTTGTTCAAAGCCCGATTAGTGCTAATCCTGGATTAACTCTTAATAAAACCTATGGAGCTAACCCAGGATTAGCACTAATCGGGCTTTGAACAACCTGGACCTGGTTGAGGTCGAGTGTACTGAAAATCGTTTCACCGTTGAGGTTAACAGTGATCTCCATGATAATGGGGTTTTAAAATGTCGTTCTCGTTTTAAGGTTACCGTTCACCTTGAGCAGTGTTTTTTAGTTTTCCGTTAATACGCATCGGATACTCACAAACCTGTATTATCAATGGAAAGCTTAAAAACTTATCTGAGTAATGGTGAAAACATTGTTTAAAACTTTCGGTTTGTGAAAGAATGCGAGCATCATAACTCGAACTGTTCATTTCATTTCTAGGCGTCAATGCGGCTGTCAGTTTCAATTTCGACCATTTTTAGTTTGTCTGTGAGATTTAGCACAATTTTTACTCTAATTCCGTCCTGACGATTTTTGATTGAAGTCGTATTTCATTTTCTGCAGGCATTGAAAGAAAATTCCCCATTTGCAGCATACAAAACTACACTGTTTGAGTCATAAAAATAATTGAAGCGGAATTTCAAAAAACGCCCGGACGATTTTCGTCTTGGGCTACTTACTTTTTGAACTTGCCAAATTTGACGGCATGACACTAAAAATTGAAGGAGCACTGATCCTTCAAATTTTCTAGTTTGAGCCAAAACTTGTCTCGAGAAATTCACTCCTAACTGGAAAAAGAAGTGTGTATAGAGCCAATTCTAGTTGTGAGCCGCCATTCGAAACAAAGACACCTTTATCTTGCTGCAGTTGATTCGAGAAATGGGGAACCACTTACAAGGAAAAAAAGGCAAACTTGGCATGCCGGAAGGCAAGGCTCCACCTTCTCGTCTTGATTTGAACGGTAGAAAAACTTGGAGAATGAAATTTACGGAAATGGATAAAGCGATGTGCCCCTTGCAACGAGTTGATGATTGTGAAAGCGAATTCAGCTGTCTCTAGCTGGATGTTTTCAAGACTTTCCGAAATACTTTTCTTCATAAATAATGATACTCGCTTAGGTTTTCAAAAATATTTTAGCAATTGACGGACGAACTTGGGTTAGCTGATCAGTTCAGATCTGATGGCCTGAACGGCGCCAAAAACGCACTCCAAGTACGGGCAGAGGCTTAACGACAACAAGAGCGAGGCTGTATCAACAACCTAACTCGGTCCGAACCTTCTGTATGCTTAGTAATCGATTTTTTATTGACTTATGCTTCAATCGCCCTTGTTCCCTACATAAACTAGCTTGCATAATGTGCAAGAGATCGTAATGAAAAACTTGCAAATTTGTTGCTTACACGTTTTAATTTTGTTCTGACTTAATACCTATTGATGTTAATAACGTGATAATAGAAAAATGTTCTGTAACTAACGAAATGTGAACGTAACTCCTATTTCTTAGAGCCTGTTCATATGGGCCCGATAGGTGGGATGGCCCGCTTGGGCGAGATCCGGCTGAATGCCTATTATCCATATAAAAACATTGTTCCGTTCATATGAGGAGGCAAGCTGGCCCGCTCGGTGGGATCCTGGTACAAGGCTACCGAGATCCAAGCTACCGGGCCAGACAGATTGGCGCCGCACCAGCCCACTGTCCCATATGAACAGCCAATCCAACCTACCGGAATGAAAAATGCTGAAACGAGTTTGCTTACCAAAATAAATGCGGTCACGTTCGAATATTAGCGCGCCAGTGATTACGTGACAAAACACTTCCTAGCGGTCAGAACAAAATTTTCCCACGTGAACGCGCGAAAAAATTCGTCCCACCTAGTGGGCTGGCCCACCTCCATATGAAAAGGGCCTTACACTCTCTCTGGTTTAATCACTTTGTGAAGTGTTACACATGATAGTCACTACACGGTTTATCTAGTTCTTTTACCTGGGGAATTTGCAGTTGGTAAATAATGAAAAGAATAAAAACGGTTTGGCATGTGACAAATAAATTACGGTGTGTCTTTGGTGACAGGGCTTCTCTCCTGGCAACTTTAATTACCTTCATTTTTATGCATCTGTTGAAACATCTATTTCTAGTTTATTTTTTACATGGTTATCAAAGTTTGTTGATATTATTTTCTACAAGAAATTATGATTTGGATTTGTGCTTGGTTTCAGTTTCAATTTGATCCAGTTTTTGAAAGATGTTTCACAACATCAACCCAGTTCCAACCCCTTTCAAGTTCTCCTTTTGTGTTGGTTCGGTCTGCTAACCGTCTTTTTGCTTGTTTTGAGAGCACTTCTTTCTTTTCCTTTTTCTTGGTTGAGCATTCTTGTTCTTCATCTTTTTCATTATTCTGTTGTAAATAGAAGTAAATTAATGACATTGTAAAAACACCAAGACTTAAGCCTTAGAAATCCAAAGCAGCAAGGAGAGGAGGCCGAGGGGAGACGAGAGAGAAGAAAGAAGGGGAAAGAGAGAAGGGGAGGGGGGGGGGAATTCTCTGATTGTTAACATCATTTTAACACTTCATGGTTTCTAGGCAATACAAACCTTTTTGAACGAGACATAATATGACATGTGTTGGGTATATTCTTACTTCAAATACTGTGTTCCAGCCAGCTTTAAAAAATGACAGGGTGCCCAAATTTGGACATCGATAATATTGCGTGACAACCTCAAACTATTGGGTTTTTTACCTCAAATCTTCGTTAACACAGCTAGTGTACAGGATCACAAAAAATGACCGGGCCCACAGAAAAACAACAGGGTGCTGCGCCCTGTCGTTTTGACCTAGCTAGAACATTTAAATAGATACATGTAACTTATACCCCTTTAGAAGAACTATGTACTAAAGGAAACTGTATATTTTTGTGTGGTTATTTGAACACTCTTTTTAATTGGGATTTTCCCGAATCACTTGTACATGGTTTTATATTACCAATGTTTTCTATTGCTGTTATAGTGGTATTATATATGTACTGTGGGCCAGGAACTTGTCACCTTAAGTTAAACTGAATGTATACATGCAAGTTATGAATGTGTATTTTTGTTAAGTTGCTTATATCTTTATTGATCTTAATCTATTTTTTTTTAGTTTTTTCACTTATTTTTCCCCATATCATATTTAAAGAAATGTAAAAGACAAAAAAGAAAACAAAATACAAAAAAGGAATCTGTCACTGCAAATGTTGCAGTGGACTTTATTTAGACTCAAGGGAATATCTGGAATAACAAAACAAAATTTTTTCACAGTATTTAAATATTCAACAATAACAAAACAACCACCTGACTGCTATTGTTATATTCATGGGAGATTGAGAGGAAAGAGAAAGGGGTCATGCTATACCCTTCAAGTCATCCTGCAGCAGACAGCACTGGGAAAGGGCTGTTTAAAAGTCGATGAAGAAGTGAGAAAGAGATTGGCCTACCTTTACAACACGTTTTATCATGTTTTTACTCTCATGAAAACAGGATACTAAAATTAATTAGTTTAAGTTGGGCTAGCTAACTCAAGATCTGGGCTAGCAAATTATGGTGCTCACTAGCCCATGGCTGGAAGGGACTTTAGAAATTTAGAGTCCTGAAAGCGACAGCTACATTTAGTACGATGGAGCAAGTGACAGAGCAGCTACAGGCAACACAGGATCCCCTCTTGGAAGGCCTCCTGTACCTAACTGATTTATTCAGATCACAAACAAACCTTGGCACTTTCTTTGTTGTAATACCAAGTGTTTGACTCAAGCTTATGTTTTTCTTTCAGACTTAAATCCAAGTTTTTGAAACATTGTCTTCTTTTAATCTGTTGCATATTTCAGTTGGACAGGAACTATCATTTAACTTTATAGGCTATAAAATTAGGGATTTTTCGTATTGATATTCAACACTCCGTTTCGAGCGACACATGCCCGATCACAGCCCTCCCCCTTTCCATCCGGAGGGATCATCCCGAGGAAAACAACTTACAATCACAGCAGTTTCCGATTGGTTCGCCATCAATTCCTCCGCGTGTTCTCGAGTCCAGTCGAATACTGTAAATGTCATGGCAAAACCCAGCAACGTTTCACACTCTTCCATAATTTGAGATATAATTGAATCCTTGACATCGCTAGCTATGTGTTTGTTGTAGAATGCCTCCAAGCTCACTACAGGTAAACATTCAGGGTAATTTTCAGGCCAGCTTATCTCCAAGAGAAAGGATTTGTAGTGTCCATCTTCGCCAAATTTATACTGGAAAGTCGTCTCACTAATTTCTTTAAAGCACTCGTCAGATTCGTAAATGGAGCGTAAAACTTGTAGCTCTTCTTCTTGTTCTTCCTTGGAGCCCATTTTGTACGTTTTAGCAATAAAAATAGATCAAAACATGAACACTTCTAGGTACAGTGTTTCTAAGATTTTTCCAGACATCTTTTTCTTAGCCGCTGACCAGCAGCACCACGCATGCGCAGAAAGACAATAGATTCACGTGCGCCGCCGTCCAAGATGGCTTCCCGTCATGTTGATGTGAGCGAAAGGCGGCTTCGTCCAGTTTATGGTAGGTTTAGAGCTCATGCAATGAATTTATCCCTCTCATAGGACTGAACAGTAATCTGTTTACCCAAATGTTTCTAATTTTTAGATGCACTGGACAGTATGAACAACAAAATGGCCATCCAACTTGCAGACAAAATACTGAAGAAACAGAAAGATTTGCACTGTGCAAAGGTACCGTGCAGATGAGTACAGCTTCGATCAGATTTGTTTCTTTGCTTGCATTCTCTTACTTATGAACATAATAGAAGATGCTCTCTAGAGTGGTAAAAATATCTGCGTTGTCGTTAAATTACCAGGTATTAAAAGCCTTGGCCCTGTTGCGATCTGGTAAGCCTGTCGAATGTTCGGCTCTGATGGAGGAAGTTCGATCTACGCACCCTGCAGATGATTCAACGCTTCAAGCTATGACCATATGCTACAGAGAAATGCAGAAACGTAAGTGGGCACTTTAACCTCCAGTTTGGTTGTAAATGTTTACATAGAGAGAAGTATTTAAGGGTCATACATTTCAAGTATGCGTAATTGTTTGCGTGTGTACATGTGTAAATTGAATCGTCTCTGTTACAGTGTTGTGTCTGGAAGATCAGCAAGTCAGTAGTCACACTTGGCCCTGCGATTGTATACTTTTCATTATTGCCATAACTACCGTCCGCTTAAAATATACTTCAAGTGTGACCTCTGATTTTAGACCAGGCGTAAGCATCTGGCACATATTCAAAAACTAAAACGGGTTGATGTCTGCTTCAAATGGCCTTGGTCACACTTGGCCCTGCAAAGGTTCTGCTTAAAGTATACTTCCAGTATGACCTGATTTTAAACCAGGCATGAGCACCTGGCACACGTTTAAAAGTACAGGTCCCAAAGGGGGTGGGGGTGTTTTTTTTGGCTATGGAGCCCAGGTCCTGAAATTTCTTCCTGTTTGGATCCCTGAGCAAACAGTTTATGGAGCCCTAGAGCTCGGACCATTTGCTTTGTCAAAGTGAGGTCTTTAAGATTTATGTATTTTTTCGCTTCTAGCAATAAATTTAAAAAATAAAACTTATGATTACAGTACAGTCCACGAGTTACACCACATCGTGCAAGTATTTGCATGTACATTAAATACTGGTTGCGATAAATTGACCAGTGTGTACCTGCTTTAGAATACTCATTACTTTCAAAAGGTTTGCGAGTAATTTACTCACACTGATATGCAAGTATTTGTGTATGCAATGCTTAAATTCTGTTTTATTTTTGAAATTGACCTGTTAAAATCTTTTCTCAGTAAAGTACGTAAATGCAGACAGGTAAAATCTGATATGCATTGTACTTGAGGCAAACTTGTCTAACTTGTGCCCTTTGAAACTAACTTCACTCGTGGCGCTGTTGTGACATTTAAACACATAGTTTAAAACTTTATTAAAACTTTCATGATTTCATGTACCTGTGTTTTTAACAGACTCAATCAAACTGTTTTTGTCAAAGTGTGTCTTGTACTCATTATTATAAAACACAGCAGAAACATGGACAGTGCAAGTTTTTCATTGCAATTCCATTAGACAGTAGTTCTAGACCAATGGGTGGATTTTAGTTTAATTTCGGTCACGCACGAGTTAAAAGAAAGACTAAACTTTCTTCATACTAATGTCATGTTGATACATGCCCAAATAGCTTATGGAACAATTAGTATTAGTAAGAAAAATTGTAAGACAATTTCAAAGTTTGTTCCAAAGAAATTGTATAAAATACATGATACTTAAAGCACAAAGCATGAAGTCTTAAGACTCGTCTTTGCTACAAAACACAAATAAATTTTACTTTTCTAACAAAATGAAAGACATCAATTTTACCAAATACCACGATTCAAAGCCAGTCCCCAGACACCGGTTGGTAACTGAACTGATTCCTAGTGGGATGAGAACAAACATGACATGCTGTTCTCATAAGTTCTCAGGTTCTTGATCAGTTGTTGTATTTTTTAAGAACTGAGGATGTCTTGGACCAATCAAAACAGTAAACAACCTGTTGCTTAACTCCTTTGACCATCAACTAGTCTCAGAATATTTTGGTATTTGGATAAAAGGCTCATTTTGTCTTTCATGGACTTTGTTCTGGGAATTTTTCTACAGGCTGAACAAAGTAAATGCTTGCGTGCCCATCAAACTTCTGTACTCATTAACCACAACTAAAACTGACCTTTGTTCATTACTTCCAGACGAGAATAGTTTGAAAATATAATTATTCCACCGCGAAGTCTTCAATTCTGATAATATTGTCTTAAATGATGGAAAAACTATTAACACCTTCTGAATTAACTATAATTAAAACAAACTGTTTAAACCACTTGTTCTGCTGTTTTGTAAGGGAGATTGAATTGTGAACATAACATAAATTTGTAAACAAGTCAAATTTGCGCTTGCATGCACATGCATTTGAGATGAATGTGAATACTCAATTAGGGTTTAGCTCAACCAAAACTGAAAATTATAAATGAACCTAAAGTATAAAGCTATCATTTGAAAGATCACTCCCTTATAAAGTGCTTTGAGAAACCAATTAAGTTTGAGAGTCAAAACAAAAACGACAGTTTTTAAGATTTAAATATTTTTGGGTTGCAAATGCCGTGCTGTCGTGTGGTGATGGAGAAACAGCTTTGCAGGTTTCAAGCGCGCAAGGATTTTATTTTAGCAAAACTTTCTTGTTAATAAAATGAGAACTGTTGGTAACGTCTGCTATTGCATTAAATGATTTATTTCTAGGACAAACTCCTTCAAGGGAGCACAGTGTTCTAGCTAGGCCAAAACGACAGGGTGCAGCGCCCTGTCGTTTTTCTGTGCGCCCTGTTGTTTTCCTCCAGCGCCCTGTCGTTTTTTGTGATCCTGCACATTGTCTTATTGAAGATTTAAGATAAAAAGCACAATATTTTAAGGTTTCCACGCAATGTTTTCCAAGTTATTTTC
>JAOBRG010342047.1:0-14392 GCA_027574985.1 Umimayanthus nakama | reverse complement strand
GAGTTTTTAATCATTTTTATTCAAAAAATTGAAAGTTTGACAGCAAACTCTGACTTCGGTCAATTAGTATGATGACGCCATCAATGATGACGTCACCTTTTTGTTGTGAAAAGGTGTGTTCATTATCGAGGAACAGTTATGGCTCAAAGTCAATTAATCCACTTTTCCTGTAATTTCGTTTTTGTTACACTTGACCTGTGACGTCATAGGTATTGCGCAATACCATTTTTGAAACCCAAGATGGCGGTCATATACTTTGCACTTTGTCAAAATTGAAAGCTTTTCTTTTCTTGCTTTTGAAAACGTTGAAAACAGAACTAAAGAATTTTGAGAACAATTGTAAGGTTTGAAAATTAAACTTTCGCTGATTCGAGATGCAATAAACAGACGAATTAAACGAGGCCATTTTAACCGCTCAGACGTCTCGTTAATCAATATATGGCGACCAAAAAGAAAGAAGTGTCAAGCGCCGGGAAAGAAAGGAGGTAAATAACCGAGGAAATCTTGAAAACTAAAAGTGTTTGCAACAGTTCTTGCGAGTATGGATGGTTTGTCTTACGGACCTAGAAACTCGAGCTTTGAAAATTCCTTACGCAATGAAACTTTTGAAACACAGATAGAGAAAATTCCGGCGGCAAAAGTTTGAAGAATCAGCAGTCACAAGAAAAAGTAGAGTTGAAACTCGGTAAGACGAAGTTTAAACGATGCTTAAGAATTCACGCAAGGCCGCGAAAAAAATTCCGTTTGATGCGTCTTGTATTTACCAAGACTCATTAAACTGCTCTACTTGATGCGCCTCGTATTTACCTTGGCCAGTCAAATAATTCGTCTAAGACGAATAATTCTTCTTTCTACACAGGAGGAATCCTACAGCGGTGGCACTTTGGTTGAGTTTTACACTAATGTCACACTGCTGTCCATACTAATGTCACAGCGGTGACAAAGTGCCACTAGTGTAACATCAGCGGTAACTACAGTACTGTGACAGCGATGGCAGCAACGATGACTGTAAACTGACAACGGTGCAACAATGGTGACAATCACAACGCTGTGACATTACTGTACACACTTGTGTGACAGCGGTGACAACTGACAGCGCTGTGACAGCGGTGGCACTGACAGCAATGTTCAGATTAGTGTGACAGCGATATTTTAAATTAGTGTGAAAATAGTGGCAACTGACAACGGTCTCACACTAGTGTAAACATCGCTGTGACAGCGCTGTTAGCTACCACCGCTGTGACAGCACTGTCAGTTTTCACCGCTGCCACAGCACTGTCAGCTGCCATCGCTGTCACACTAATGTCAACATCGCTGTCACAGCGGTGTCAGCTGACAGCGCTGTCACACTAATGTCAACATCGCTGTCACATCGGTGTCATAACCACTGATGTCCCAACTCTGTCACCGTCAGCGCTGTAACATTATTATCCACACCATTGATGTCACATCGCTGTGCTCGTTTTCGCTGTCACATCGCTGTGCTCGTTTTCGCTGTCACAGCGCTGTGCACAGTGGTGTCTAACCGCTGTAGGATTCCTCCTGTGTAGGTAAACACAGCCAATACCTAGAAAAACGAACTATTCGTTTCAGACGAAAAATTCGTCTGAGACTCGTATAGCTCGTCTAAGTAAATACGTTTTGATAAATCTCTTATTTACCTAGGCCAGTTGAATAATTCGTCTAAGACGATTGTTTTTCTTTCTGGGTAAATACAGCCAGTTTCGCTTCGTTTCGATTCGTTTCGCAAGTACAATGTAGTAACCATTTGAATTCACTTCTGGTCGTTCAGTTACGAACAACACTTTTCCTAACCATAATTAAAAAGTGCCAAAGTATTCTAATAAAGTTATCAAGTTGATAACAACCTTGATTCATATTTAAAAAATAGCCAAATTCAGTTTCAAAAGTTAAAGTCGCTTTTGTTGCAGCTAGTAGCATATTCCGCTGTTCGGTTTTACTGCTTCGAAAAGGTTATGACTTCGAAACCCTGCCGAATGTCAAAGTATTTGATGCTTTTCCTATTTTTGAACGTTTAGACTGCTATGTAGCGTCATTCCTACCTTAACGGCTAACTTAAAATTGTAATCTTCGACCGATATCTCTGCCACCCGTCGTTATGCAACTAACGGGACGAAATTAGCACTCTTTCGCCGGCTACAGCTTAGCAGTACACAGAGAGCATTTACATCATCAGGAAACGGCGCTTAGAGCTTGGGACGGTCCAATGACTTTGTGTGTGTGTGTGTGTGTGTGTTGGGGGGGGGTGCTTGGTGGTTGGGTAGGAAGAATGATTTCTTATTGACTTTTTCCTCGGCCAATGTTTGGACTTGGTTATAATCAACGTCATTACAATCGAGTTTAAGATCATTCGTTTTTCTTATTTTTTCCAAAGGTCAATCTCCACCCCATGAACCTCCAATCCTCATTAACGAAAATTTAAAATAATAAGCATTATCCAGGCATTATCAGATCGATTTTCCTGACGGTCCCTTGATATTCCCGCAATTAAAATTTGTGGAACAAGTCGCAAGCATCGAAGTACTGAGAATTTTAAACTGGTTGATTTCGAAAATAACTCGTTAACTAATTGGAGATATTTTTCCAAAACCACCGCGAGGAACTCCGTTCCCTAAAACGTTCGATTGTTTCTACACACTTCTAGCAAGATTAACAGATTCTGCATGTTGCTAAGTTGAATGAAGCTCCCATTTATTGTGGAAACTATTTGCTGCAACGTATTTGCGAAGAAACCTAAGTTGGTATATTTTATTTAAAATGTTGCAATTCATCTGTAAGGAAGTATAAATTTAAAGCTACGTATCTTAACTGTGCCTTCGTACAAAGGAAAGGTACAATCATAGGTTTGCTCATTCAACTGCTTGTACTATCAGTGGTCTACTAGTACAGTTGTGGTTTCCGGCCTCTTCTTGGCAAGTAACTGTCCATTGTTCTTGACTTTTGCAAGGATTCGATCTTTTATTGCAAAAAATGTTTGACGGAATCCTTTAAAACATTTTAATTCAACAATTCCTTTAAAGATTTACTTTGGCAATTGCAAAAATCACGAAACTTTCTACTAAACTGTCTACAGGTTCCTGACACCAATTCGCCGTACTCCAAAACATTTGTATAGGAAGCAACTCGCATGGATAAACACTAAGAAAGAATTTACACAAAGTTTAAGCTATGAGAAAGACAAGAGTGATAACAATGGAGACTGATTATACAGTAAGCTACGTAAGATTAGCGGCTACAGATACAGCTACCCGTGAAGGTTGTTACTGTATGGCCGTGACATTATGATGAGCCAGCACACTATATTTTGCAGTTTTAGTGCTATGACAATAATAAATTATTTGTGCGGCTTGAACTCCACAGTTCCTTTTGGTTCCAGTATCGACTATTTACTATGACGAAATATCATTGAAATATTATAGTGTGTTCCGGCCTTAAATAGCTTGGAAGGCCTCTAAATGTTTGTTCTTATTACGTTTGACGGATTGAAGATGCAATTGCTCTGCAATACGTGAGTATATTTAGGAACATGATTTGACATGAGGCAGTAAAACACTGTTGTAAGTGTTAAAACAGCTGCATGTCTTGCAAATCCGCCTACGTTGGCGAATCTGCCGGAATGTTCCGATCAGTCAAGTGGAGCACAGGGACACAAGAACTTTCCAAAGCCTGCCTGCATTTCTGCTTTAGAAAAGCTGGACGTGTTTCAAGGTCAAGGAACTTTGTTTATAGTTTTTCGCTTTACACTTGGTTAAATTTTTACCACTTTCGAAAATCCGGGCCAAGGGCGTTTTCTTTTGATTTCTTGAAGAAATGAAACCAGTATTCAAACCACTCTGTCTACAGCTAGTTTCCGGATCAGTACTCGCATCTTAGAGAACAGACAATCCCAATCCAGGTAACCAACTTCTAGCAGACGAGATTCCCCTTCTTTGTATTCGAACGGTTTTCTACCGTGGGTCACCCGCATGTTACTAACTGCAATTAGATGACCCGCCTCAAGTTTGTGTTCAACTATGTTTTTCTCGTCCCTCACTAATCGCGCAAGTTTGATATAGGCTTTGTAGAAATCCTGTACGTCTGTCACAGTCATTGCAGTAAAGATGGTCTCCCTGCTTGGGTCGTTGAAGGAAAACTGCTTCATCTTTCCAAAGGGGTCGAGGCTAAAAGCAAGCAAAAAACACTTTTAGACTAGCTCCAAAGGTAAGAGTAAGTTTTATTTGCTCGAGATTCAGAATTAATGCGTAATAACCTTTTCCATGAAGGTTGATAGCCTCAAACTTGATCTTAATCTTTTCTAGCACGGTTCAAAGTTTGCCACTGCGAGTATAAAGTGGATTGAAATAAGATCAAACTGAATTAACTTAAAAACTTCCCTAATACTACATGGTTAACATTAAAAGAACCAGGACAAGCTCAACAATGAAACAAAAAAATTCATTTGATTAGCGTAGTCAAATTTTCAGGTTTTTAAGGCATTGAAACTCATTTAAAAAAGTTCATGTCTTCCTGCGTTTTTCATAACCATTGCAAGCCTTCGGTAGGAATAGTAACCTTTTCTAAACTTGATAGGCATTCCAGTCCGCTGTTCAAGCAGACAACAATGCTCAAACTCTCTGATTTAAGTAGTGTTTCAAATAAGTACACTTATGTGCAAGTTCCTTAACAATCAACTACATGGAGTCTTCAACAGCTATTTTCTGTCAACCAGCCAAGAGCATAACTAAGGCTGGGCACGCCTATGCACTCCTTATTACAGCAAGGACAAATTATTCATCTTCAGCATAAAATTTACTGGAGCAAAAGTGTGAAATACGCTTGATCTAGCCTTAAAATATTTCAGAAGGCTAAGAGAAAAATCCAGCTTAAAATGTTAATTCAAGCAGGTAAACAACTGTTTATCTTCTTCATTACTATTGCCTAAACATGTATGTATGCTATAGAACTATTATTATAGTTATGACCATATAAGCACAATAATTATCGTTTGACTAAACTTTTCTCTTTTATAGATCGTTTTCGCAGTTTTTTCCGATTACTTTTTTCCAGCTTATGTTTTTGTTTTGTTTCCTCTAATTTCCCTATAACTCCGATGAAAACACTTTCAATCAAAATGGAGCTCTGGTAGCCTGGCTCGCACAGCCCCTATGGTTATTCCATGAAACCAGCACCTATCTTTTATGTTATCTCCCTTCCAAAAATCAACACTTATGCAACAAATGAGGTAAGTAAAGCGTTGTCAGTGTTTTTCTTGTTGTAGGACTTGGTTAAAATTGTCGGCTATGCGTGAACTCTTAATTGTAAAGCACACTTCGAACAGCAGTATGGAAACTTACGTGAACGGAGGCTTGTAGTGACGATGGTGATATTCTCCAAAACACTTTGAACCTTCATCTTGGAATGGAAGCCAGGTTTTGGTGAGAACTTGAAAGCTTTCTGGATCCATTTCCTTCAGCTTTTCGGCGACATTGAAGCCATCCACGTATAGACTCTCCCCTCCAGAGGCCACAGACTTGATACAGTGGAACAATTGCACCTAAAATAGACCCTCATCAGTAATGTTTGTGTGAATTCAGTCGACCACAACGAAAGCAAAGGAGGGAACGTTGAAGTTAATAAGACACAGCTATAGGATCTGTTACTATATTTAATCATAGTGTCCATCATCAGCATGTTGTTACTATTACTATTATAGCGTACTCACCCCAGGTGTATAGTCAAAGTACGGCAAATCACAGTGTGAGGGAAGGTACAGGTTGGTGTAGGCCAGATTATCGCTGTCTGGAACACTCTCAACTTTAAAGGTTTCCCTATCAATGCAGCAGGGTAAGGATTACAGCAAAGGTTAGAGTAGGCAAGGACGTTAGCACTGTAAGGAACAGCTCAGCTTTAAGGTTTCCCCAACAACGTAACATGAAATGTTACAGCACCAAGCGTGGCGCCAGCCGGTTTTTTTCCGGTAAGCCCGGATTTTCAGGTGTGATGAGGGATTAGCCGACCCATCAATTTTTCGAATAATTTTTGTATAAAGTCAAAATGGACAACACCCCCGTTGGGAAGTTGGGAGAGCGCTCGAGAAGCTAGAGAAGCACTCTACTTCGCCTCGCACCACTCAAACGCTTCTCTCATGCTCTCCCGGCAACTTCCCAAGTGTATCCATAACTCGATAGACGCACGCCAAGCATGGACCAATTCTTAAACAGAAATGATGTACTCCGCTAGCTGTAATAACCTGAGATTAGTATAGACAGGTACCTGATTATACATTACAAAAATTTTGTTTATGGTCCAAAGAAGAAAGAAGGAAAGCAAATAATATATTATGCGAAATAGGGCAGAAGTTGAAAGAATGACCACTCATCTCTTACCCGTACATGGTCGGTTTCAGGTGGCCAACACGAGCACCAACGCGATGGAGTTGACCCAGCTCTGTTGGTGCATCCGTTAACAGCGCAATACCATATGTGTGGAGTGAATCGAGCCATTTGTACAAAGTCTCATCGTCCGTCATAAACTGATAAAACGTACCTAGATTGGGGATGTTTCCCTGCATCTCGCATTTGCCCCACAATTTGATGCCATCGCGAATAATATTGCCATGCACAGAGGAGAGTTCATCTTCTGGTAGTTTGCGTTCCAAAAGCCAGTTGGCGTCGAATAAACTTACGTGACCATCAGGCCACGTGACCCGGATACCCATCCTGTCGTCGGTGACAGACACCGATGTGCCTGAATAGTCAGCGGTACATATCTGCATAATCAGTTGGTTAAAGGTTGTTATTATTATTGATATTATATTATAATTATATTACTGAAAGTGTTGTTGGTTGCTTAGACTTTTCCACCGTTTTCAATTTTACGCGACTATTGGGGTTTTGTCATCAGCGTTTCGGCTGCCGTCAATCATACTATATATGGCGCGTCGACAAAAACTTTATTGCCGGTGTTGCAAACTTGAAAAAGAGTTTGTGTTACCGGTCATCGTCCACAACACAGCCACAGTACCTTTCTCCTGGAGAAGCCCATATTTTCAACATATCGATGATTGTTGTCAAAACGATTTCGGTCCCCCCGCGTTTTGTGTCCCTATAGGACCAAAACCGCAGCGTTGACCGCCCCTTCCAAAGTATGGTAACCGTGTGAGTAAAGGGCGCATTCTCACCCATATTTTGAATGGAGGTGTGCCGCCCTGACACCATTTCTGACCCGAAAATCCAATTTTCTACACGGCTTTGTTTTTGACATAAGAAACTTGAGAAAATCGATACCCGGTTTCAGACCAGTTATTAGAGAGCTTACGATAAGAGGACGGCTGAGCTCGGGAACGGCAGACGGAATTAAAACAAACAAATGCCTGGCTACCAAGCGTTTTTATTCATCTGTCGAGCTTGGCGGCAGCCAACCTCGTCCCCGGGGCCTTCCGTGTATTTTTCAAAATGGCGGGTCGCGCGGCAGCAGCTGCAAAACCACTCCTGTGTCGTCTCACAGAAAATAAAGGTGTTCCTTTATTTGCTTGTTTGGAATTTTTTTTTCATACCTTTTTTATACTACGTAGTTCTTTCCTTTTGTCAGAAAGAGAAAAAGGTATTAGCCGTGAACCGACTGAGCAACGGCAGTTTGCTCGTGTTCGTGCTGTTCCCGCCAAAATGGCCGCACCGTGTGCGCGTGCTCGTAACGATCGAAATTGGCGCAAAAAATGAAGTACTCGATCTAGTCTACCGGCTACCAAGTCTGCAGTCGTGCTGCCCTGGTCTTATTGTAAGCTCCCTATTAATTAAACGTACCTCCTCAATATCGACCATGCGCTGTAAGATCTGAGGATCAAAACATGACGGGCAGTAACAGCTATCACGGAGGTACACCAGCGGGAATCGACCAAAAGAACTGTCCTCCCATGTGACAGTCAGCAGGCTTTCGGACTGTTCTGCGTGCGCATGCTTAATAGTAACCACGCTGTTTTCAGCTGGGAGATTTCTTGCGCCTGCAAACCTCAACGAAGGTAAGGGTTTCCGTGGAAGGGTGGTAAACTGTTTCAAGGAATGCTGCGTTCTAAATGACTTCGTTACCACTCCAAAGGCTTGGGAACTGAACACTGCGTAAAAATGCCTTGCCAGATTTCGGTACATTCTTTACCGAGTAACAGTCGAAGTACACTGCACCGTCTGAAAATTAGGGTAAAATAACTTAAGCTATTTAATAGCTGGTTCCATAGAAACTTAACGTATGCATTGTCATCGCAAAGGGGAGGGTTGTATTACCAAATAATTTACTATACAGACAAGTTTATAGGTTTAGGACACGAATTGGATAGGAATATTTAACAATTATCCCGTAAAATCGAGGTGAATAGTGGCACAATATTCACCAACATGCGAAGCATGGAGGTGAATATTCTAAAAGCCACTATTCACCGAGATTGAAGAGAATAATTGTATTAGCATATACAAATTCGGTGACAACACAACACATTCAACAAAAGTTAGCAACATCTTTGAGTTTGATCTGTTTTAATTTCTCCCAACCAGGGGCGGGGGAAAACACTCAACCAATAGCAGTAGTCCACTCTTTCAGCTTCGACCTACGTCATCACTGGAGTATTTCGACTGCCGAAGTGCAGCCGACCCAAGCCGATCGCATTCAGACAATTTGTTTACCATGTGCGAGTGTTAAATTTTTTGTGGCATCGTAAATGTTTAGTTTGCGCAAAATACGAATTACCTTTGTTGTATACAACTATTTCAAAAACGGTTGTCATAGTCTCTTTCCCAGTGAGATGACTGTAAACTTGCATAGCGTAATTAAATATACAGAAGATAACACAACGCTGTGCACTTTTTAGGCCTTCGTAGGAAACTAGTGTCGTATTTTGCGGGCAATTAAAAAAGGGTGTGGCATCGTGAATGTTTAGTTTGCGCAAAATACGAAGTACCTTTGTTGTATACAGTTATTTCAAGAAAGGTTGTCATAGTCTCTTTCCCATACCATATATGGTCACTCAAGGCAATGTGCAGCTAAAACTTTACTTAGTTCTATTCGGTCACTTTAAACCTTTGCACTCACTACATGCGAATGAGCATGGTAGACCATACTTCTTGCAAGAATACTTCCAAAAAAAACGCCTGTATCGTAGTGCATTTAACGTTGTATCACGAAGATTAGTTTTGAAAAAATTGTTTCTTTTTTTCTACGTTTGTAAGTATGCTGAACATTCGAGTTTGATCAACAAGGGTTGAAATGGTGTTTTTTTGCTTGTGACATTTGGTGTACTGCTAACGTTTCGATCATTAGCCCTTCGTTGGAGCAGACTGAGCTCTGTACAAGCAACTTAAAACCCTTTTACCAGCAACAGTGAATTCGTCCAACGTTGACTCTTTTGTAAATACACGTACATCATTTCCAAAGCTTGCATTATTTGTTGCTTTCTGCAGTTCTGCTCTTCTTAGTTACCAATACCATACAATCGTTAAGTGGTTTTGCGGTAAGAAAAGGTAGGCACGAAAGGCAGTAGCTGGCAAGTTTCGAAGTCAATTACACAATTTTAAAAGTTATGAACGCGTTTTTTTCTGTATTTTTGTAAGCTCGTTTTTCTTTAGATCTGAAATAAAGGATGCAAACATGCAATATCAGCATAAAAAACAGAAGAACCAGAAGGTATGCGTCCTCTCCAATAAGTAATGTCGCGCCCTGTGATGCAGAAACTGGCTGTATGGACAATGATTTGGTCAGAACATCGTCTTCAGCGTGCATGGGTTTGCTGCCATTATCACGTAAACTAGCAACTTAACGCTTGTTATTGGTGCTGGGAAAAAAGCCTCTTTTGTTTTTAGAGGCACCGTTCCGATAAAGTTCACTTCAGCTCCTGCAACGCGGCTTTAGTTGCTACAGTTTCAGACTCGTACTTCTTTCTTCGTTCTGAAGTTCGGACCAGTTGCAACAAGTCTTGAGCAATAGCTGTTCTGCTGCGAATCTTTACTGTCAACTATCTCCGCGTTCAGTGCACACACATTTTATAGTTGTTTGAAAGTCAGACGTTCTGATTAGAAAAACAATGAAACTTTTCTGGTCCCGGATAAACGAGCAGGCTAAAAAGACAGTGTTCAGTAAAGTAAGAAACTGGTTTCCTGGAGCGCAGAGCACGGGTGGTAGATGGTGATTCTGGTGGTCTTGATGTTTCCGTCTTGAGATTGGGGTAAAAAAGATTGTTCGTTGCTATGTCTGCTCCACAACAGAGCCAAAACAAAGTGGTACTTAGAAGTATTTTACCCATACAAACTACTATTTCAATTATAGGTCAGCAGTGTCAACCCGGGAATGTCAACAACAGGTGAGGACAAAAACAGAATGTTTAGGTGTGATCAAATGAATGAAGTTTTAAAATTTATCTTTCAACTTTTGTGTTGTTTTGAGTCATTTGACGGAGTTTCGGGACGGTTGATTTTTCGCTTGTTAAAAGCCGCAGGTTGAACACTACTCACTAGTATTGAACAGAGTCCCTGAAAACACGATACAAACATTCAACATTGCCTGTTTTGAAAAAATCCAATTCGTGGCAAATTAAATTTCCTGAGTTTTGGTTTAGTTCCTTCGTCTTTCATAGTAAAAGGGCAGTGTTTTAGCTATTCTTTATTCAATAAATATAAATTATAAAGCTGGTTCGTGATAGCGTGATAGCTGGTTCGTGAAAGCGGAACTCTGTTCAATACTAGTGTTTACCCTGCGGCTTTTAACAAGCGAGAAATCAACCGTCCCGAAACTCGGTCATATGACTCAATACAATAGCTGTTTTTTTTCTTTTTTTAAACAAATTTATACAAAAGCAAGAACAGATAAATCTCAGAATAAATCGGATAGTAATAACAATTAGATTGAAACAACAGAATTGAAGTTGCCTTTGCCAACACCGTGCTTTTCTCTTTTTCATTTTTTAATATAGTAGTTTAACTTCTTAAATTAGGCAACCAAGATAAGCGTCCAAGTTTTACTCTATTTGGGAGAAGGCTTCGTTTATTATTATCGGCACTTCAGAGACTCGGCACTTTAGAGACTCGGCACTTTAGAGACTCGGCATTTTAGAGACTCGGCATTTTAGAGACTCTGCATTTTACTGGTACTTCTGTAGTGGTCGTTGTGTTTGTTTTAATTGCGGCCATCTTGGATTTGCAGATGCTTATAACGCAGTCTTAAAATATCAAATAAATCATTTTCCCTGCCCAGATCCATCTACATTAATGATACAACGCTTCTGAGTATTCGTGAAACTAAATGCAAAAAAAAGAAATTCGGTTGCAATTAGTTCAAAGTTGCCATATTTTTCAAGCTAGACTGACCAGACTAGTCAGTGTTTCAGTTTAACGTTTTTCCTACTTTATAGTTTACAGTTAATGTTCGTAAGTTCAGACCGCTATGAAATGTTAATCCTACCTCAATTGAAATTTGTGCAGTCGGATGGATACCCTTGCCAAGCGCCTTCTGCAACTAACTGGACGAAGCTAGTTATCTTAGCACTGTGTCGCCGGCTTCATAATAGACCAATTTCGTATTCCCAGTTGCCGCTGATTACAGTGACTATAGACTCGCTTTTACAACACGAGCCTCGACCTAACGTTAAATATTCATAAATTCCAGAGTGTATATGAGCTATTCACAACTCTGTGTATTGTTGGAGATTCCGATCTCGCCGGTATTTGCGAATATTTAATATCAAGCCAAGGCTCGTGCTGTAAAAACTAGTCTAGAGTCATCGTAATCAGCGGCAACCGAGAATACGAAACTGGTCTATTGTATCTCGGATACATCGTTTACGTCATTGGGAGCGGTCCATTGACCTTGAGGGGGAGGAGGATGTTGGTTTTGAAACGTGACTTTTTATTTTTCATCTATATTCACTGTTCGACTCTACTAAATTTAAATAATTACAGTCAATTATCCTTTTTGTACCCTTCAAACTAGAAAACAATGATAGCTTATTCAGGTTGTTCTATCCCAGACGGGTACATGTATGTCTTATCAGGAACCACGTATTGCTAGTCTTAGTCATGCAAGCACGTTTTTCCGAGCTATAACACGCGGCAGCCGTATTAGTTATTCAGTTTTCTACAACAACAAAACCGTAATCTACGTTTATCGGCAAAACTCTGCTAGTCAGTCATCAGCTCCACCGAACTGTGTACAGAACAATGAACTGTATCAGCTCCACTGGTTATTGATTAAACACTCCCTCTATGTTGTCAGATTCTTGTTGAGTTCGTTTGCCGCAATGCTCCGCGCTACCCAAGTGCCCTCATAGCTGAGTGGTGCATTATGAATGCTATAGTATTACACCCAATAAAGTGCAAAGCTATGTTGTTGCACAGATCTGTGTTCATTGGCCCAATACAAGCACTGACTATCAACAACGTCGTCATCAATGTTGTCAAGTCTACAAGATGCCTCGGGGTAGTCATCGACAATAAGCCAAGCTGGACCCCTCATTTAATAGAAACAATAAAATCATTTGCAAAGAAGCTTAACCTCCTCAAATCACTTAAGTTTTGCCAACCAACAGCCTGGAACAATTCTATTTCAAAGTAATCCTGCCGTCCATAACCTATGGGGTCCTCGTCTGGGGAAATTGCAACAATACCCTCTTTGAAGAACTGAACAAAATGCATGTAAGGACTGCCAAGATCATCTTCAAGTATGACTGGCTAACTCCAAGTTGCGAAGTCATCAGCAGCAGCAAATGGAACGCATTGCATTGGAACTACAAATATAAACTTGCTACTTTCGTGCACCAGGACATATTTTCGGAGGGCAATACAAACAAACTACTAAAACAAAGGAATAGTGTCTACTCATTAAGGGGAAGCAACGAGCTAATACTATCCCGACCCCGCACTGACATGCTCAGAAACTCTGTCACATGCAGAGCATCAACACTATGGAACAATCTAAAAGACTGTACAACGACAGTCAGTGATTTTAACTCATTTAAAAAGTTGGTGAAGGAACAACTAAAACCTTTAACCTTTTTACCAAGCTGTGGAAAAAATGATGACTTTATATATTTTTGGCCAATTTACAATTTTAAGTTAGACATTGTTATTTGGAGGTTTCATATAGTTTTAGCCACTACACAATTTTTAGTTAGATATCGTATTTGATATATAGACATGGAGGCAGATAGATAGACATTGCTAGTCATAACAAGTAAGCATAATAGTTAGATTAGACAGCAATCAAACCCGCCGGTAGGTAGACAAATAGATATAGTTAGACCTAACGTATATGATAGCTAAACAAGATAGTAGTCAGACTTGCAGGAAGGTAGATATAGTTAGACATAACAGTTAGGCATAATAGTAAGACAAGATAGTAGTTGGATAGTTAAACATACACAGTTAAGCAGTAGACATAAACAGTTAAGCAGTCAATATAGGTTTAAAATTTTTAAGATCGTCACTCCGTAGTTTTTAAGAATTAAGTATTGCATTGTATTGTATCGTATTGTACCATTTTGTATTGTAATACACAGCCACATCAGCTGTACAGCTGCCGTCCGTTTTTACCGTGTTTAAATAAAGGCTATTATTATTATGATGATGATGATGATGATGATGATGATGATGATGATTCCTCAAGAATCTGGACCAAATAATTTACCTTTTAAATGATACGATATGCTAGTTCCCAAGACACACTGCGTAGACCGACCAACCTACGGGCTATTAAACTCAAATTATTCGGTGCAACTTTTAATGATACGGGAAATCCTAACGAGCGCCCAAGGGGATTGGGGGCCGTGCCCCCCAAGAAAATTTTTACACTATGAAAGCCTTAAAACGTAATTTACTGCACCCTCAGGCCGATGGCTGTGTTAAAAAGGTTCCTAAAATTGATATATTTTTTCTTAACATTGCCAAAAAGAGCGTTGTCATCAGCTATAGTTTCAAAGTTGATAATTATTGTCACACCCTCTTTTAATGCTTGCAAAACACGATAGTTTCTTACGAAGGACCAAAAAATGCATAGTGATAGAAAGTTGAGGTCTTCATACTGATAGGAAAAAACTGAAATTGTCAATCCTACCATCACCGATGCATATCCGTTATCTGTATTTTTTACTTGAACTTTTCTTACGGTCCCTAGACTGCGAGCCGTCCTTTTATTTCGCTCTTTGCGGGCCGGGAACGGAGGATTCCTCGAGTTGGCCGTGTGGCGTAACGCAGATGGAGGAATGGGACTAGAGCAGAAATAAAGGGACTGCAGTCGTTTCATAGTAGTTTTAATTCCTAGTCGCCACAATGACTAGAAGTTTTAATTGGTTGGTTGGCGATACATCTGTCAATCTGTCAATCTTGTAGACTACGAACCGTCTTTTCCTTTTCCTCAGACC
>JAOBRG010342036.1:0-14393 GCA_027574985.1 Umimayanthus nakama | reverse complement strand
CTCGGCTTCGCCTCGTGCCACTCAAACGCTTCTCTCGTGTTCTCCCAACTTCCCGCGTGCATCCATAACTCGATAGACGCACGCCAAGCATGGACCATTTCTTAAATAGAGGATGTCAAACCAAAGCAACATCAATGTAACCACAGTCATGGGCATAGTCCTGCATGGGCATTTTGTCAGCTATCCGCTTTTTTATAACAACCAGTAAATTTTGCCGGGGCTCATTGTTCTTACGTTTTTCTTCTTTTTAAGTACTCATACGAACAACACTCAACAGTACGAAATAACGCTAAAGTATCCAAGTATACGTAACTTTTGTACCGTGATACCTAACAAATTCGCTCGATACAGTCGAGTTTGAGGAAAATGATAGAACTTTATTAAGAAAAGTAAGCTTTGCAACCCGAACCCCCGTTAATTCGAACCATTCAGTTTCCCTCGTGGGACTTCGAATTATCGGGGTCCGACTGTAATAATAATAATGATGGTGTTGATGATGATTTACTGGTAGAATCTACTATCTGGTTCTTTCATTACGATGTCTTACACATATCTAATAAAACCTACAAAACGAAAGAGTGGAACTGATAGATTGTCACTAGGGTTTCACAAAAAAAATGAAAAAAAGAAATGAAAAAACAGCATCTGCAATAAAATAGTCCACTGGGCTGTAACTATGTGTTCTGAGTATCCAGGGTGCGAATCAAGAGTCTGTAAAGGGCGAATCGTGGGACAAATCATCAGATTTATAGGCCAGAAACACTAAGCAGCCTACAAGTCCCAAATAACTAGTTGTGTTGGTTCTGTTTATGCCCCCACCTGAAACATCAGCTAAATATCCACGTTTTTGTTTGCTTTTGTCCACAGGGAAAACCCTCAATTGAAGTCACGCAATCGTCAAAAACCGCGGTCACAACACAGCAGTACAGATAGTCACGCCAGTGAAAATGCACTGAAGCGACACAGGGAAACAAACTCACCCAGAGAAGTTCACTCGGGAAGTGGTGAGTATATGGAAAAATGTCCAAACACACTATTGAAAGACTTCTGGACTTCACCAAATCAGCCAGGAAGCTTTGCTCATTTTTTTGTTCTGAATATTGAAAGGGTTTATTTCGAAATTTTGTTTGTTAGCTGGTAACAACTTAAGCTATTGTTTCGCTGACGGTCGAGGTAATTGCCACCAAGAAGAACTAGACGGTTTAAAGGCCTTTGGTCCTTAAAATACCAGAGTTAAGCTCTATGCATTTTTGCTGATTTTGTCCTTGTATACTTTGTTTTTCGTTTTTGTTTGTCGTGCCGAAAACTGAATGTTGTCAAAGGGGTTTTAACAAAAACAGAACTCCTATTTCCTTTCGGCCTATGCACAAAAAAACCTAAAGCGATTTGAAACTCTGCTGCATTGCTACAGATGTTTGTTAATGGGGCCGATTTTTCGGGCGACGACTATTCGGCTCAGTTTGAGCTATTGAGTTGGTTTTAGCAAAGTAACGCCCGTCGTGTTTGTGCAACCACGTAAAGATTATCAGGGAACTTGAGCATGTAGGATGCAAATGTCATCGAGAATGCAAAATAACAGACTTCATTTCGAAACAGAAAGACTTCACGATGGAATGCAACCAGCTGACCGCTTTTCCGTTATTGTCTTTACAAAACAGAACCTCAGTAAAACTCTCAGCTTTAGAGTTTTGTATAGAACGTTTTAGCAAGAGGAATAAAAATTGTTTCGTTCGTGCATTTTCAAAGAAAGAACTTCCAGTATTAACTATTTCATTTAACCCACCTTTAAGCATAATAAAAAACAAGGAGTGAGTTATACACACAAGAAAAAGGTAAAGGGGAAATTAGAATTTTAGTAACCGCCTTTGCTGTCGTTTGCATCCTTGATGCTTAAATTCCCTAATGTCTAGATACATAAATCAGCTCGATTCCATGCAATTCTATTGACGAAAATCGGGCTGAGTAAACCCTAATGGTTCCTCTTGTTTTCCCGTGACCCACCAGATACGCCTGGCACCATGAGCCCGCCCCATAGTGTGTTTATCGCAGACCCCTCGGAGGCTGTTAACCGCGACACTGCGGCAACCGAGGACAAGTCCAAGGTAGGATCTTCTCAAGTACGGCGAATTTTTCGTGCAACTTTCTAGCAACACTGTTGCGAGATCATCTGCACGAAAGGTCGCAGTGCGTAGAAGCAACTTAACTTCCTGAAAGTTAAGATCTATCTCAGTGCAATTAAAATTGGGGTTTTTTGGGAAATCCTCGAGTTTTTATCTTAGAACAGTTAAGAGATCAATCTGGAATGATGCACAGAATTTCATACAGTGAAAATTGTAGTGAAAGTGAGATTTCTTGGCTTGATTTTGTTTTTCTCTTTGAACTAAAGGAAGAGCAAAAGAAAGAGAAAGAGAAGAAAGGATGGGCTGACGCTCTGAAGTTGAAGCGAGGCACTCTAAGAAGACGTTCGTCATTAGAACAGTTAAAGGATCGAGTTCTTGCGGCAGATTTTCAAACCTATGCTAAATTCAAGCCAAACACGATCAAGAAGAGCGGGCACTCGTTCGCTCATCTCCTGACCTTGTTCGATAAAGAAGGGAAGTTTAGTGGCTTTTTAACGGAGATTAAGACTGGTAAATTTAGCACCACGCATTTGCGGCGGTGGTGTGTGGTTAGAAATGGCGTGCTCAACCTCTACAAAAGCGAAATTGAGGACATTCCAGTGACCAAGTTGTCCCTTGTTGAAATGTATGTTACCGAGGAAGTTGACGAGGAGAAACGAAAGTTTGCCTTTCGCTTACAAGACAAAGACGAGAAAGTATACGCTTTCCAGAGCAACAGCAAAGAAGATTTCCAGAAGTGGATGGGTGTTTTAAATTTGTTTACTGACCTCCGTGGCTCGTCTGATAAAAACCAACGCGCAAATGCAATTCTGAAGAAGTTGGACTCGGAAAGCTGTAGCGATGACGGGACCTTTGAGCGATCGACAACCCACACAAAAAGTGCCCGCTATAACCACGAAAAGGGGAAGAAAGATTACCCGGCTCATTCACCGCCCGGAAAAAGGCAGTCATTGAAGACAAAGTTTTCTCAGCGCGTAAACGTTAGAGATATCTTCAGGAAATCCCACAGCTCATATGACATGTCGGACGCTCTACAGAATGAAGAAAATGCAACGTTGTCTTCTGATGTCAATACTGTGAACTACACTGGAGGTGTTTTAACTGAAATGAACGTGAGTGAAGAATCCTACGTGAGAAACTCCAAACGGTGGTGTACGGTGAAAGGGAAGATGCTACTGGTGTATACGGACCACAAAGCTTCAGATCCGATCAGACAAATCCCCCTGGAACGCGCTAGGATCGTTGATAACAGTGATCCTGGTAATAAATTATTCCGCTTCCAAATTAAAATCAAGAATGAACAGTTTAGCTTTCTCACAAACGACCAAGCGGATCTCAACCGATGGTTGAAGAACTTGGAAGAAGCGGTGTCCGGTCCCAATGAGGAGGAGATCACCACAAGATGCATGGTCCGGATGCCTTCCCCTGGCATCAAGATGCATCGGAGGACTCAGAGTGAAACGTTTGCTCAGAAAATGAGCGAAGCCGACGAGTCTCCCCGTCGTCTCACTTCTCCACCATTAAAGGAGGAGAAATGGACATCCTGTAGTAGCTTCCGGACATCTGTGAACAGTGATCAGCTCACTGATAGACTAATGGCTGGTTATCTTCAAGAGATGCGCGAGAAGAGTGGAGCGGTGACTCTGCTCAGGAGATGGTGCGTGGCAACGAGTGAAAAATTCCTCGTGTATTACAACGAAGAATCTGATAAACCGCTAAAGAGTTGGGAACTGACCGGTTTGCGGGTCGAAGACAATAGTAGCAATCCATCCACTGATTTATTCGGGTTCTGCGTTCACCACGATAGCAAAAGTACCTCGTACCAGAACGTTGACCAGGACGTGATCAAGCAGTGGCTCAGCATCTTTTCACGGTATTGCCATCCAGTTAAGGAACTCGGTAGTCCAACAAACCAGTTACCACGGCAACGGTATAAGAAATCTGCAAGTGATAATGACATCAAGACGGATCACGACAATCGAAAGCTGTTCCGAGTCTTTAGCGAAGGCAGAGCGAGCGGAGCGAAGCTCCTTCGGAAAGTTTCCGATGATGGTTTATTTCTTCGGAAGCTTAATCGCTCTGATCTCAGAACTTCATTTAAATCGTCTGAGAAACCGATTGTAAAGTTACGGGACAAGAGCACGCTCTCATCTTATGACGCGGACAGAAGGTTTTCTTGTGGCAGCTTGTTTGATAGCGATGGTAAGTTCAGCAGTTTTCTGATGGAGCTGAACGCCAATGACAAGTGCAGAAGTCAAGTGAGACGTTGGTGTGTACTGCGGGACGATTACATGCTGGTGTATGACTTTGAGGGCGCCAGCGAACCAAGGAAAATGATTCCCCTGGAGAACGCTACACTCACGAAAGAGGTTGACTACGAAAATGGTCTGTATCTCTTAAACATTTCGTATTCAGGGGACAAACAAGCAAATTTTAGAGCGATTTCCCGTACTGACTTAGAGAAATGGTCAACTGTGATCTCAGTTAAGAATGCTGTAATCAAATCGAGGAGTGAGCGAGATCTCCGTCGCCGTAGTCGCGAGGTTACACCCCAGATAAGAATGGAGGCGCCCTCATTAACAGATCTTTCTTTCGAAAGTGAAGGTAAGATACTGTAGAACTGCCGTTGTGCTTATTGCCATCACTGTGACATTAATGCCACCATCACTGTTTAAGAAGAATACCACATAGTCTCTAACTCTCCTTCACACTATTGCCAGATCGCTATGTAGGGCAACTCGAACATCGAAAGATAAACTGTTTTGCTATGAGTCCGGCTTTATAGGCAGTTTTGCAGCCGTAAGATTTGGGCGTTATCGAGTCGCCATTCCAGATGTCCTAGTAAGGTTTATTAATTTTCCTAGTTCCATTCCTAGTAATAACAGAGAAGTTAGGAGTAAAATTAAACGGTGTTGTACACCTCGGGTAAGTTCAGCCAGCGACGAAACAGGTCAAAGCGGATCCATAGATATTTACCAGCTATTTTTGATCAAACGCGGGTTTACTGTTGTACATCACGGGATCACACGAACTGTTATGTTCCGAGTTCAGTTTATCATTAGAAATTTTAATAGCGCAAACAAAAAAGGATTTAGGTGGAGAAATATGCATTTTCTCTTGCAATTGTCAGTTCAGAGATATGACGCGAAGCATGTACTTTACTGCTTTTTAGCTTTAGACAGGGCTGCACCCCTTCTCCCCCTCTTTCTACCATGTCCAACCCCCGCCCTCACCCCCCCCCCCCTGCCCAAACCCACTCTGGACCCTTTAGTTCCAGAAGAGTTGATCACTGAAGTGACACGTGAGTTTAGCTGCCTCCTTGCTTAACGTAATTGTCTTGTTCTTTCCCACAGCGAGTTACTATCCAGAGTCTGAGAAGAGTCGACTTTGCCCTCACGGAAACTCTTCCTCGGTCACATCTGCTGAAGGAAGGGAGTTGCGTTTAAAGTCCTGCAGCTTGTCTTCCTACACTCCATCTGAAGACAGCGTGTTCACTTCAGATTCCCGGATGGACGAGATGGGGATAGGAGCGGGACTGGGACCCAACGGATGGAAGGTTCAAGCAAGCTTGGACTCTTCTAGCACGGATGAGGAGATAACAAGCAGCAGTGAGAAAGGCCTTTATACTGGCGAGAGTTTGAAAGACTTTTTCGAACTTGTTATGAGCCCCTCGGGTGAAATGACTCGTGATCTCGAGAAAATAAACTTGGTTGACCAACCGGATCAGGTTCTGAGTGACGATGCACAAGTATTGTCCATCTCCGCGAGAGATGTAAAAACTAGAACCAACTCAACGGAGACTAGATCTTGTGAAGGTCGACAGGGATTTAAGGGCCTAGAACTTAACTTACAAAATCCTTCAACAAAAGTTGACCCTCTGAGTCCCTCAAGAGAACTTACAAAAGGATTTGAAAAGATAAACTTGCGGGAACGAACTGGAAGTGATTCGTCAACACACGATACTTACTTTGGACCTCCAACGCCAAATCGTAACTCGCTGGAACGCAGGAGTGCGAGGCCGGAAGAGTTTGTTGAGTGCGATCAGGAGGATGTGGCGCAGTGGCTAGAGGACCTTATAGACAAGGTCACACAACAAAGGTACTTTAAAACATCCAAAAACAAAAGTTTCGAAGATAAAGAAAGAGACCGGCTGTTGGACTGTTCACTCAATGATGAATGCCTCCTTGAATCAACCACTTTAGGATCGAATGGAGAGTCGACGCAATTGGCTTCAGAAAAGAACCAGTATAAAATCAATGGCAGTGGCTCTGTGAAAGGTTTTCTGGAGGAAATTGTCAACTCAGTCGCAGAGGATTTCGCAAAGACAATGACCTTTGGGGTAGGATCTCCGGAGAGGCAAAATGTTGAGGAATTAAATGAACCTTGTTGTGCCGCTGTTGCTGGTTCGTTCGAGCATGGGAGCTCGTCGGTGACATGTCCTGAAGTCGTTATCATTAAGTCAGCGGTAGAAATGGAAGCGCAGGCGCAGGACGAACTTCACAGCTGTGCAGATGTTGCGGGGGCTCATGGCGACCAAAACATCAATGAGCCACAAACAGGAGTGAACAGTGTATCTGGTGTAATGTCGGAACCACTTAGAACCAAGCAAGAAATGCAAACTACCTTTGTGAATTCTGCTTCGAAATTTTCAGATAAGGACAGCGAAACTGATATCTCCGCCTGCCGTACGTCAGACTCGGAACTAATGTCGACAGAAAGAACTTGTTTAGATGAGCAAAATGCTGAGTTTGACACGAGTAGTGACAATTTTTTTAGCATCCCTTGTGTTGCTGGAGATCAGGCCAGTTTAACGGTAGAACGAGTTTTAGAGGCTCACACCGAAGCACAGTTTAGCTCTAGTGAAGATCTCCTTGACTCTGTAGAGAACAAAATCGAACAAAACACTGAAGTAGAAACATCTTTGCTTCCAAATCAAAGTGACAGTGTTCGAGATCTCCCAGTAGAGTCGCCGAAACAGGCTTGGTCTGAGAATGGAACTGCTAGCAAATCAGAAAAGGATGTCAATCTAGATAGCCTTTGTTCACGCTTAGCAGTTAATGAACTACCATCAATGCACAGCAATGAACCAGAACTCCATCAAAAGGAGGAAGAAGGTTCATTTAGAGAGGGCTCCGGATCTGAAAGACGGTTACCGAAAGACGAAACCGAAGCATCGAAAGTTACTACGGAGTCACAAAGTGAACATGTACTAAGTGTGAACTGTGAATCTGCAGTCACGGCAGAGTCAGAAAGGCTGTCACGCGTTCCTTTCTCTGGTGCAACGCCAGCAGACGAAGACAGTCCGAAGTCTCCACCTTGTGCAGAGTGTACCCAGAGAACAGTGACCCGGGGTGAGCTGAGCAGAAGTCAGGCGGACATCATCAACGCTGTTAGTGAAGCCTTTCAGGACATCGTGGACGTTGTGGCCGACAGCGACACCGAAAGCGAGATGGAAGAAACCAAACTGTAGCATAAGTAGGTAGTTGCCATAGAAACCCCACCCATCCCGGGACAGGATTTCACGTTATTGGAGTACCTACCAAAGGGTGAGGTTGTTGGGGGATGGGGGGGGGGTCCTCATGATCACAGTGTAAGGGTGATGGGAATCGGTGCTTCGTCTTCATCAAGAGGTCTCAAGAGGTCCCTGGAGCCTGAATAGGTTCCTAAAAGTGTGGCACGTTTAGGCGTCGGTTAGCCTCCCACACACCCTCCAAAAATTGGATGTGGATTTTATTCACGAATAACATCTCCCCCCCTGCAACTCCCCCGAGAAAAACATTTTGTCAGTGAGGATGTAAGAATTGTCTCTTATCCACATACAGCACGTTCTAAGATGGTTTATCAGTTTAGTTGCTCTGATTCGATTGCAAACGCTTGTGTATGCTGAAAGTTCGAAGTTGGGCGTTTTTGATTTTTTTGTCTCTTTTGCTGGAAGAAAACTGATGTTAAACTTGCTTTGTGTGAGAAATGGAGACGTATCTACGCACCCACCCCTCCCTTACGTTTACATTTGTCTTTAACGATAAGCTGGGGTAGGGGTGGGTGGGTGGGTAAAAATAAAAGTGTGCTAAGTTAGGAGCCCTTCAAAGAGAGACTTACTTCTTTTAAAGAAATTTATAAACAAAACTATTTATTTAAAATGGGCCAGATTTTAGAAGAATATGAAGAAATAGAATTGAACCTTTAGAAAGTAGAATTTAGATAGTGCCAACAAAAATTGTGGTAAATGATTCTAGTAGCAGACAATAGACCAGTTTCGTATTCCCAGTTGCCGCTGACTACAACGACTATAGACTCGCTTTTACAGCACAAGCCTCGCCCTGACGTTAAATATTCATAAATTTCTGACTGGATATGAGCTATTTACAGCTCCGTGTATTGTTGGAGATACAGATCCCGCCGGTATTTGTGAATATTTAACATCAAGATGAGGCTCGTGCTGTAAAGACGAATCTATAGTCAATGTAATCAGCGGCAACCGGGAATACGAAACTGGTCTATTAAGAGATTTAGGCTTTAATGAACCAAGAGAGCTTTCCATTGTCCGGTCATGTCGGGTCCGACTGGTCAGTTCTTAAGTGAAATGCACGAGTTCTCTGAACTGGTTCTGGCCAGAACGGCCCTGCTCATGGACAAATGAAAAGCGACCTAAACGAGACAGGTACCGTTTTATATGCCTCATTGCCTCTCCCTCGTTAAAGGGGGCTTTTGTCACGGTTTTCCGTTTTAAAATGTTTTTCTGAAGATTCTTGCCTGTTGAGCTTCCGAAAAAAGAATTCTAATTGAGTGATTACGCTTTGCAAAATCCCCTTAAACGCTATTGTTTATCAATTCTGTATTTGGGCAAAGAAAGGCGGCCAAGCGTAACGTGTTGGGGCCACTTCTAAGAATACTTTAACCTTTTCACTTCCATCCATCTTAACAATATCAACTTGAATCAACATGAAGTGCTTAGTCTAGTTGTGAAAATTCAGAAAGTACTCTTAAACACCACAGTTGCTTTAGGTGCGTTTTAAACGAACAACAATTCCCTGCAGCTAGTCGAGCAGAATGCAGTGAGCAATGCAGGTACAGGCCGAAGCACATAAATTATGAGCTTTACAATTGAGCTTACGTACGAGTTTGGCTACCAGTGCAACTTTTTAGCGTTTGAATTAGTAATGTTGACTATACAAGATCTTCAGCAACTGTGGTAGCAAACAGGACGACGGCTATGAGATTTGACTCGACGATTAAGTTGAATAGCACGTTTGACGCTTTTGGAGTGAAAGGGTTGAATGAAATATATCTTTGAGATGGATTAAAAAACGTGTAGACTCCCAAGTTACTCATGTGCGCTGAGTACAATCTACTGTTCTCAGTTCGTGCCTGTAATCAAGCTGAATCCAGAAGCAATCAGTACGAGTTTTCGTTTCCTGTTTTCACTGTTCTGACAAATTGGTTCACAAGTTCTGTGTTACCTGTTTCGTCCTTAGCGGAAGCTTAATTAACGGTATAAGTCCGCTTCCTTCTTGAAGTGGCCCAAACACTGCCAATGCCCCGCTTTACATACAGCGCTTGGGTTGCTATAGTGAGTTGGCGGGGTAGGGTGACAAAACAGTTCAGTTCATTAATTTTTCTGGGTGTGTTTTGGCCAATTTGTCAAAAAAATTATAGTATCAGTGCACATAACCATAGTCTCGCGATTCTGCTACGAATTGCTCTCTTTTTTGAAAGTATTTTTAGAATGTCCTGCAAGAAACTGAACGTAGGTTATAAATTTGTAGATATTTCACTTCAAGATGACCTTCTGCTTAAACTTTTTTCTCAAAATTTAAAACTTTCCCTTTTCACGATGTTATTCGAAGAAATTCTTTGGACTCGTGAGTTCCAAAGCCACAACACTTTATACAAACAGATGACAAAGGACTACTAGTGAAAGAGACTTGTGTAGTTGCAGAAAATTCTCGATTATGCTTCTCGTGTCTGTTAGTGTACAGATCATTATTTAACTGCCAAAAATTGCGATTGTCGCTAGGCCCCTGAATTTGGTTCTAGTCTCAAATTTATAAAAACGAACATAGTGTCCCGTTCATATGAAATTTGTACACAGATTGCAGTACATTCTGAAGCCAATTCTTGAAAACAGTTGCTATTTTTTTACTTTTCTTTGCAATTCTGATATTGGAGAAGAAGGTTAACAAGCGCCCGAGCGTGCTTCTCGGAACGGGATTTTCAGCTCCGAATCCATAGTTACTTTTTCTGCTGTGCGAATTATCTCAAACCCAAATTAGCGGCAATATGCCGCCGTTTTTTTATTGCAAATTAAATATTTAACTAAATGATTTCAAATTATTTTTTTTTGTCAAGAAATGATTTTTAAAATATGATTGACCGCGAGACTAACGTATCGGGTTGTTAGGTTTTGATCCAGCCAATGTCTTTGTGACACAAGATGGTTTATGATTCAGTTTATGATGTGTAAAAGAGAAAGCAAATTTGTGGAATTTGAAGCTGATCTTTGGTGTCAGGTGTCATTGCCTCGAAATAAATTATGCAAATCGTGTTTTATCATTGGTCTGATTTCAATACTGCTTCAACCGCGCGATGATTCTCTGGCTTTTAACAGGGTTCGTACGGGCCCTGGAAATCCTGGGAAACCCTGGATAATTTTTGAAGCCCTGGAAATCCCTGGAAACCCTGGAAAGTCCCTGGAAATTTTTTACTTAAGCCCTGGAAAACCTCAAAATTCACGAAATGGTGCATTTTGTTGATTTCAGTACAACTAACAATCGATATTGTAGTTTATCTTATCTTTTCAAAACATCATTTTATGTTAGAAACCACTGTATAGTTTCGAAATAATGTACACTTTGGAGCACATTGTCGTATTACAGTGATCACATTACCTTTTGAATGTTGTTTTAAACAAATCGTTGTGAACGTTGTTTTCTCTCCGGTCTTCAATGGCCCTGGAAAAAAAGTAAACAAGGCCCTGGAAAACCTTGGATTTTTGAATTTCTGAAGATGCACGAACCCTGTTTTAAGCTGTTTCACCGAAACGAAGTGTTTCTTTACCCTTAAATACCTTGAATTGTTGGCCTTTTGAGCCAACAGGGATTCAGTGATCTCATCCCACCCCTAGTATTTTCAATTTGCCTCTCGCGTAACTTTCTTCCCCTTGCCCTGGAGCACGGAGCTGACAAAAAGACAACTTATTCTAAAATTTCACTTATTTTATATACACGCTTTTTTATAAGAACAAACTTTATAAGAACACCCAGGCTGAGATTTGCCCAAAGATTTAGAACAAGCTAAGAACAGTCACCAGGCTGAAATTTTGATCAGAAAAATTCAAGATTTTTTTTTTAAATCCTTGTAAACAGAGTTTGCTATCTACTCCATCTACTTGTTCGTGTTGACTTTCCAGGTAGCCGCGGAGGGGGAAGGGCTGGTTAAGGTTGGGATGTAGCCTGACCACTTTTATGAAAAAATATGAAGAAGTAGCCTCGTCCCCAGTCTAACGCTTCGGCTCGATCTATGCGTCGCGGCGGTCTGGGCGCTAACTTTCGCCTGTCGGGAAGGCTTCCTCTCCGCCATTTTGAAAAAGGAGGCTCAGCGACCAGGCAACGGAGTGAGACCGAAGGAGAATGACTGGGGACGAGGCTAATAAAGAAGTACTGTTGCACGCAACAGAAAAATTACACCAATCAATTCTATTATCTAAACCACAACTCCTTATCGGTCGAATACGTTTTTAAATATTCATAGTTTTGCAGTCAACTTCACTTCAGATCAGAACTTACGAGGACCCTTTGGGTCGAAAGATCTTTCTGTTTCGATTTTATGGTGTAACTTTGCTCAAATTTTGCTTTGCTCTAACGTTGTCAAAAAAAAGAAAACGAAAACTAGAATAATCAATGCGAAATACTGAGAAAAAAGTGTATTTTTAGCGCGGATTATTATTAAACCGTGACTTAGCAAGCCTCACGAACATTATGCCTCGAACTATGTTGACCGAGCAAAACCAAGTGTTGTATACCAACAAAATTCACGTAATTTTACTGATTTATCTTTTCGTTTTTTTGCACACTGTAACGTCGTGTTCCTGTAAGTATAATTTTAAAATCTTGTAGCATAATTTGGGTGCGTTGGCATAATTTTAGCATCTTTTGACAAAATTTGGGGCAGTGCTAGTAGCATAGTGTGCCACTTTTGGGAGCAACCCTACTACCACCGCCCGGAGTTACTTGTTCTTGATCTTAGAATAGTGTACTTGGAAAGAGGGGTTAAGAGCTAGCCAAGGTTTTTGAGTTGAACACCAGTTGCAGGTGCAAACAAATATTACTGGTGGTATACAAGGGTCAGCAAACACTAAATCAAACCCCTCTACCTAGTTCGTAGCAATATCTTAATAATGCTACATGCCATATTTTGTAGGTTCTTTTGCGAAACTGACTTTCTTGTCGAAAATAGTGAGCAATCAGACGACGTCAACTGCTAATCTGTAAATTGGCTGGGAGAAATCATTAACACATCGTAAACGAACAGTGCAGGTAACTTTATCGGCCACAAGCGGCCAGCGTCTAGTAATGTCTTTTATTTATTAGCCATCACTCATTGGTCGTCGATCCTGACCGATTGTCAGAAAGTGGGAATCGGATTTGCAATAGAGAACTCTGGGAAAAACTTAAGTAGATATTAGATAAAAGATTTCAGTGTTATTGATCGAATTGCCAGCTTCAGAAGATCAGAGGTTGAGGAAACTATTCAACTTACCGTTGTCCGGAAACCTTTATGACTTTCACATGGCGCAACTTTTGGGATTTCTTAAGTGAAAGTATTGCAATATTTTAGTTTTGTAAACGTTTCGCTCAAACTAAGGACGTTTTTAACTTCCCACTTTTTACAGCTGCAAACATTAGCTTTTTCATCCTCGAAATATAGCGATAAATATTTGTTTTGGGCGTTTAACTAGGCGACAGTCAGATGTAACAACTCGGCAGGTTGTTTCCTCACGGTCGTCACCGAATGATGTTACTTTTCTCGTTTCCAATCCCATTTCTGCCAGCTGGCCAGGCGTGTTTTTAAAAAAAATTGAACTTGTTTAGCCAATGGTTGCTCAATATATGACAACAAAATTGACCAGAGTCCCAATTGCATCAAATCAGGTTCACCGTGTTTAATACAATTTCTTACTAGAACCAAAGCGCGTAAATTCCGCTTTATGATGTATTTTTATACTGCTTGGTGATCGTCTGCCTTATTTCATGGCGCGCGGGAGACTTGCACTACCGGATTTTTTAAACATCAAGTCGAGGCTGCTAAAACGAGTCTTAGTCATTATAATCATACGAAACTTGTATATCACTACTTATTGCATGTTAATTTCGCCAACCTTCAAACTGCCGAGGTGCCTCGTGAGATTCAACCAAAAACTTGAAGCTTTCAAGCAAACAAAATGAAACTTTCAGTACCTGTACCAGTTGTAGTCTGATAATGAACGCATTTTTGACGTTAATCGGATGACGTCATCGTTTATAACATATGCGTCATTAATTATCCAAAATAGAAAACTGTAAATTTTTCGGAAAATTGGTTCTTTATTCTCAGTTTAGATTTTATTCTCAATTATAGTCCCATTTGAGGCTGAAAATACATGTTTTCTTCTAATTCTAGTAAAACTTGCGGCAGTTTTTGCGTAAAATAAAATTTTTGAAAAATCCAAGACTGCGGCCAAGATGGCGGACATGTTGTGAAACGACTGTTGCCATAGCTACAGCTCTTAATTAAAATTTTATTGTTATTATGCAAAGTAGTTAGCTAACCCAAAACTGCTTGCATGCCAAAGCTTGATCTTTTATGCGCAAGCAATTCTAAAATCTATGGGGGTCCAAATGACACCCCCCCCCCCCTCCTTGGGCTAACTTCTAAACCTCACGGTAATTTGAGAGATCTCTCCTCGCAGGGTATGAGCAGATAGGGTTGAGAAGTGATCAAGTTCGGTCCGAAGTCAAGTACTGTATTTGACGTCGTATTTCACTAGAAAGATTGTGGGGTTCGCAGATGCCTTACAGTTACAAGTAAAAGCGCATTTTGATTGACCATCGTACTCTAGATCGACGACTGAACTCGAAGCAGTGATAAAAAACTACTCACAATATCTAAAGAAGGCAACCAAAGTATACCATCCAGCTGATCTGGCTCCATGACGTCGCGGGAAAAACCTGTTATCATCGCGCCCGCAATAATAAACTTTTGAATGCAAGATTGAGCCGAATCAACTGTAAATAA
>JAOBRG010342025.1:0-12982 GCA_027574985.1 Umimayanthus nakama | reverse complement strand
GTGAAGCGTTGTCTAAGTACTAAAAACGTGCCGGTGGCGTTTTACAGATTACACAATATATACTTGTTTATCAGTGAGGGGCTATTATTTTATTGCAACTACGTATACATGGAAATATACAGCCCGCTTGGCCAAAGCTGGCAAGTCCAAGCTGGGCTCGAGTTCAGCCCGGGTTTACACAGTTCTTAAGGCTAAATAGTCCTAGCTGAAACCTCAACCCGCCTAATTCGGCTAGAAACCTCAACCCGGGCTGAAATCCTTCATGTAATTGGGCCCTTAAAATTCGTTTAAATGATAATAGTTCTATTATTACCTGTTCCTTGAATGATGCTTAGCGAGCAGTTGGTGGTTTCACCTAATTGTACCGCAGGGCAACTGAGCCTTATCTCACCAAAAGCTGTAAGTTTCTTTACCACAAGTTCCGTAGTGACTGTTCGAGAACTGACTTCGTTGTAAGCTGTTACATTTATGACCATTGTCCCAAAGCTGTCGTTCGTGTACTGGTAAGTTACGTTTGATGATAGAAGGGAAAACGTAGATAATGTGACGCCGTTTCCCATATTAAAACTCATGACAAACTCAGTGCCTGAAGTTGTAGTCGTTGAAACGACTACTTCGTTGTACTGAAAGCAATCGGTAAACTTTGTATTACAGTTAACCGTGACTTTCAGTGGACCAACCGCTTCTTGTATGCGAGCTACAGTGTTATTTGACTTCTGTCCCAGATTGTTTTTGCAAGATACCGTGACATTATACCTTCCTGGTGTCACGTAAAGATGAGTCACAGCTTTGCCTTGGTCTAAATACGAAGTGTTGAGTGTACTGCCGTCGCCAAAGTTCCAGAAGCAAACGTAACCTATTTTGGACGAATCAGAACAGAAAATGAAACAATTGCATCATGCACAGAGACCACTGAGTTTTATGAGTACTAGCCACTGACGGTTATGAATCATAATTAGTCAAAAGATCAATTTAAAACCTGCACATATTTCGGGTATACTTATCATTATTGCTCATCTATTAGAACTCTTAAATACATAAACATCAACTCTAACTCTAGCTCTCCAAGTTCAAATTCACGTAATGGAATGTGGTCCGGAATTAATACCGAGCCTAAACCCTAGATTTAACCCCTCTTTTATCCACGCATTAGCTCATATCTCAGAGCCGGCTTATTAGACTGAAAACACAAAGATCGTCGGCACGATTTCACAAACGATTTCCTACCCACTCTCTTTTTGGGGTTTCGCTGGGCGACCGTGGGACTTTGGCTCAGCGGTCGTACCGTTAGGAACACAACGAACTCGATCGAACTAACAAACCATCAGAAAAGCATGGAAAAAAGGTAAATATTGGGGATTTATGGAGCAGAATGAAGCAATCAGAGACACAATACAACATTTGGGGCTGATAAGGAGGTAATTTAATTCACCAGAAAAGCATGGAGAAGGATAAAAACATTAAATATTGGGGACTCCTGGAGCAGAACAAAGCAGTCAAAGACATAATTCAACCCGACATTGGTGCTGGTAAGGAGATAATTTCATTCATATATGAGCACAATGTTTCCTACAGCTCGTGGTTGTAGGATGTCAGCGACCATTGTGACAAAATAGCTTTTAGTAGTGAGAAAAAATTTTACCGGCATACATCAAGTTCCGGGTCTAATGAGGCCTTTTAAACCTCTTGTTTTTATGAAGGAAGCACGTGGAATTCGGGATCTGAGCCTGTAATCTGTTTTTATTCTTAACATGGGATATTACTATCTTGCCACCGCAACGGTAGCATGATGTCGAGGCACTCGTCTGTCTTTAGAGTTATGTGGCGAAAATGCATTGGTGGTAGGGAGGGACTATACCTATGCTATCGCGTAATTGCGCAAGGGTAAGGGCTCGATTACATCGCGAATTTTAATGCGGGCTGAGTTTTCATGCCGATGAGAACCCCGCAGAGAAAACTGAAGGTGTTTTTACCGATAACATGGCGAAACTCAGCCCGGGCTGAGTTTTAAACTTTTGCACGTGAAGATTTCTGTTCACAACAAACATGATAACCAAGTTTTTCCGCTGCAAAAATCAAAACGTTGACGCAGAATGGAACACGTACAGAGGAAAACATACAGCCCGTTTGGCCGAGCTGAAAATTTGGCCCGGGCTGGAGTTTAGACCGGGGTGAAACGTTGCTAAGGTTGCCGTTCATGATTTTCGCAGAATTGAAATACACATTAAATACATTTCAGGCAAAAAAGTTTTTCAATACGTCTCATAGCTTGCGAGATACGAAGAACGAAAATTTTTTACCGGAAGTAAAATTGTATGACGCGCGGCGTACTTTAGGAGTGAGTTTCTCGAGATATGTTTTGGCTTAAACAACGAAGTGTAAAGGATTGATGCTCCCTCAATTTTTAAACTCATGGCGTCAAACTTGGCAAGTTGATAGGAGTATAGACGAAAACACTCCTGGCAAATTTTGAAATTACACTCCGTTTGTTTTTTTATGGCTCAAACAGTGCAGTTTTGTATGCTGCAAATGGGGAATTTCTTTAAGTGCTTGAAGAAAATTAAAAACCATTTCAGTCAAAAATCGCCAGGACGGAACTAGAGCACAAATGGTACTAAAAGTAGTAAACAAAATACAAATGACTTAAATTGAAGCTGACAGCTGCATTGACATTTTGAAGTGAAAAAGTTACTTTGAGCTATAAAGCTTGCATTTATTTACAAACATAAACATTTTTAAAAAGAATTCGCCATCATCTAGATAATTTTGTAAGCTTTCCACTGATATATAGGTATGAGGGTAACCGATGTGTATTAACGAAGTTAGATACAAAAAACTGAAATCATCGCTCAAGGTTGATGGTAACCTTAATGTAAACAAAAACTTGTTTTCATGAACATTTCCTCAAGAGACCAAGCTGAAGTTTCAACTCGGCTAATCCGGCTTGAAATCTTAGCCTGGTCTGAATCCTTCAGGTAATTAGTCCCTTAGTTTAAATGATCATAATGTGATACCTGTTCCTTGTGTCAGGCTGAGCGAGCAGCTGGTGATTTCACGTAGTTGTACCACAGGGCAACTGAGCCTCATCTCACCAAGTGCTGTAAGTTTCTTTACCATAAGTTCCGTAGTGACTGTTCGAGAGCTGACTTCGTTATAAGCTGTTACATTTATGACCATTGTCCCAAAGCTGCCGTTCGTGTACTGGTAAGTTACATTTGATGATAGTAGGGAAAACGTAGATAATGTGACGCCGTTTCCCATATCAAAATCCGTGACAATCTCAGTACCTGAAGTTGTAGTCGTTGAAACGACTACTTCATCGTGCTGAAAGCAATCGGTTAACTTTGTATGACAGTTAACCGTGACTTTCAATGGACCAACTGCTTCTTGTATGCGAGCTACGGTGTTACTTGACTTCTGTCCCAGATTGTTTTTGCAAGATACCGTGACATTATACCTTCTTGGTGTCCCGTAAAGATGAGTCACAGCTTTGCCTTGGTCTAAAAATGAAGTGTTGACTGTATTGCCGTCGCCGAAGTTCCAGAAGCATACGTAACCTTTTTTCGATGAATTAGAGAAGAAAATGAAACAACACCATTTTAGAGGCCACTATGACGTATGCGCTAGTGACAATTTTGACCATTTATACGGCTATTTTAAAAAGGGTTGTCATGGTCAATAGTCGATACTGGAACCGAAAGGAACTTTAGGTACACTCATAATGAAGGATATTGCGCCAGCAAAGGTTGTTAATGCATTGCCGTGGCACTATATGATGAACCTGCTTTTCATATTTTGCAAACGGTCACTGCTAAACAGTAGTGATTATTTGAGCTGCTTGAACCCTTTAGTTCCTTTCGCTTACCGCGCATATATCAACGTAGTCTCAACCCCAACTCTAACTCTCTAAGTTCAAACTCTTGTTATGGAATTTGGCCCATGCATATTGAAACCCAAGCTAAATCTAGCGTTAACCCATATTTCATCAACTCATTGGATCATAGCTAATAAAGGGTACATTAGACTGAAAACAAAGCGATCGTTAGCACATTTGGTTTGTGTGCCTGAACCATAATCCTGGGTTTATGAAACAATTCACATTACTCGATGTATTTCAGTATAGATTGCATAATCGAGTTGTCAGGGGGCTAATATAAGCTGCATGGAAGATTGTTCTATCCAGGAGGATATACAGACTCTTTTTCGTTGAAAACTAAGAAAACAGGCAATATTTAGGAACCCTTGCCCGATTCAAACGTCGCGTTTCTTAATGCGCCGATTTCAATACAAACGAGGTGGAACATTAGAACTTACTCATTAGCTTTGGATTCGTGCTTGAAAAATGCTACGTTTTAACTGGACCTTAGCCTAACACATTAGACATTCCGCTAAATTTCATCTTTATTTTACTTACCGGTTCCTTGACCGACTTGCAGTAAGCAGTTAGTAGTGTCACGCAGTTTCGTAATGTTGCAACTCATTTCCATCTTATTGACTGCTATAAGTTCATTAATGACAAGTTCTTCAGCTACCGTCTGGGAGCTGACATTGTTATAAGCTGTTACATTTATGACTAAGGTTCCGTAACTTATGGCAGTGTAACAGTAGGTAACTGCAGAGTAATAAGGGGAACTCGTGTTCAGTACTTCGCCGTTACCCGTTCTGAAAACAAACGTCGCATTGGTTCCATCAGTGACACTTGGCGTGACAGTAACGTCATCGTGCTGGAAGCAGTCACCAAAATCCGATTGGCAGGTCACTTTCATAGTTAACCCACTGATGGCAGTTTGGACAAGAACACTCGTGCTAGCACTGAGTGGGGCGCTGACATTGTTTGAGAACAAGGCTGTTATAACGAAACGGCCTGGAGACGAGTACACATGGTGTATGTGTATTTCACTAGAGTAACTAGTATGCACGGTTGACATGGATTTTTCGTCACCAAAATCAACAGTCAGTACAAAATGTGACCCTCTCTTCAGCAAGGCTGTGAGTGAAGCGTTTTGTGCAGCTATGATTTTGCATGATGCATGTTCAAAGCTTGCTTCACTTAAAGTATCTTGCACCACTGTCGTCCACGTTTCTGTTAAACTGTTTGCTTTGTTACTAACTTTAAAGATGCAATTGTAGGTTCCCATAAAAAGATACGCATGCGTAATAGAGAAGTTTGAGGAGCTGTTATGGCGAAACCCATCGCCAAGATCCCAATATAGTGTAGTATCGGCAGGTGTATAAACACTCAGTGTTGCATTGAACTTTCTAGATGAATTTGTTGGTAAATATCTTGGTTTATTGAAATGCAAAGTCAAACCACTGAGTGGAATTGCAACTGCTATCGTCCGTGGTACCTGAAAATAAATGAATTTGTTTTCAGTTAAGATTGTAAAAAAACCGGTATGTCTAATACTTTTTCTACAACTCTCTTAATAGTGTTGTTGTGTTACACAACATGTTGTACTTAATAGAGAGTTAAAACAACTTTTTGATTTATATTTACATGTTTTACACTTTATAACGAGATGGAATTTCGTTTGACCTTGAAGAAGTCTACATGTCTACCATTTGTTTCGTCTCACAACGCCAGGAAAGATGTGCATTCCAACACCTTGAGTCAAACTGTTCGTTTACCCAGTTACACATGGAATAAGAAACTGTAGCTGTTCGTTCAAAGTCTGTTGAAAAAACTTGTTAGTTGTTGGCAGAATCTTGGTGGCCCAACAAGCAAAATTTCAAAATCAATTCACAGCGTCAAATAAACTTATTCCAAAACACAACAAGATGGCACGCATATTCGCCAAGAGTTGAAATTACAGAAACGTAGTTTTCCTTCGATTCGCCCATTTTAGTTTTTAAAAGGTCAAATGAAAATTTCCATTTTCTTTTCTCACGATTTTATTCATGCCCAGTAATATTATTGTTCCATATATTCTGTTTTTATTATTCCATATATTCTATTTTTATTATTAATACTATTGTTGTTATTATTATTATTATTGTTACAATTTTTATTATTGTCATTATTTTCATTATTGTTACGTTGTTATTGCCATTGTTACTAATGTTGTTGTTATTATTGTTAATTTTATTTTTGTCATAAACACAGTTAATGATTAGTAAATGATCTACTAAAAGCCGGGGGCGTTTGTTTAATTTCAAGGGTTCAAGGGGGGCGTTTAAAAGAGAGAGGCGTTTATTCGCCTCAAATGAGTCGAACTCTCTCACTGTACAAGTAGCCCGAAAACGAAAACGTGAAGTAGGCCTTGTAATTCCGGGATGCTACAATGCTAGGACAAGCCGAAAGAAAATTGCTGATATCCTAAGCATAGAGATTAAGAACATTAAAGAACGCTATCCTCACTTTGAACTGGAAATTGAGCAAGACGCAACTCGCACACCGATGTTAATTAAGCAAGAACGCAAATAAATTGATCGATTGTATTGTACATCTGTTTCCAGTCTATGTGTGGTTTTCAGGGAAGTGGGGCGTTTATTAGACAGGGGGCGTTTGTTAGACAGGGGCGTTTAATACGAACTTGTCAGCTTAAGGGGGTGTTCTTTAGAGAGACGGCGTTTATTAGATCATTTACGGTACTTTAAAGTCGGGTTATCCTTGGTCATTATAGATTAGCACATAGGTACAAACTCGGTGACGATGGTATTTTAAGCAATCTGATTGGTTCGCTGTCTCTGACTAATCGACGTTGCCCACAAAACAATGGCCGGCGTAAACTTTCGTTTTGCCGAGGTGACCAAGAACGAAATCTTGCAAGTGCAATATAGTACAATTCCTAACAATACAAAGAAAGCTACGAAATAAGGAATGAGAGTTTTCAGAGATAAACAACGTTTTAACACATAATTCAAACAATTTGCTCACATGTCGAGTGTCTTCTCAGTCCTGATCGCCAAGCTTCGCTGGTGCTTCTTTCCTTGAACAACAACTGCCCTTCAACGGCTCCATTTCAAAGTCTCATCCAAGTGAACTCAACTTCCATTGATCAAAATGTCTTCATTCAAGAAAATTTGATTATCGCTATCTCTTTTAAAAATGGTTGTGATTTGCAACACTCCAACAGAAAGCACAGGGCATGATTTCCGGAGGAGACTTCACAAACTGTTTTTCAATTTCTATTTCAAGTAAACCGAAACTGCCTTCACGGAACTACTTCAAAGTATTCAATAACTTAAATAACAGTTTAGTCCGGTCGCCTTTAGCAGACATTGTTGAAGATTGCAAATGTTTATGAAATCTTCAAAGCTCGTTTGCAGAGCCGCCATCTTTTTGCTAACTGTAAGTTTCATGCATATAAGTTCGGTGTGGAAATGAGGCAGCCAACCGTGTGAGCGCATGTCCATTACTGTTGATACGTTGAGAGAAATTAAAAATACTTGCTTACTTTCTTGAATGTGTTGTTGTCACCGAGTTTGCATATGCTAATACAATTATTCTCTTCAATCTCGGTGAATAGTGGCTTTTAGATTATTCATCCCCATGCTAAGCATATCGGTGAATATTCTGCACAATTCACCTTGATTTCAAAGAGATTTCAGATTTCAATAATTATTGTTAGTTTATAGTGTGTCTTGTGGTTGACATACTGACACAAATTTCTAAAAAATTAAAGTAAGTTTGTTTTTACAAGCCGGCACCACTCTATTCTTAAAGTCCAAACACATGCATATGATGCTCCTTTTCAGTGATATTAATACACTTCCTCCATCTTTCAGTTACTCACTTTCCGACAAGAAACAGATTGGCTTACTGATCCGCTAGGTTCAAGTGCTAAGGGGCTTACAATTAGAAGGGAAGTTAACAAATGGTTTGGGCGAGAGTTTTTCTTTTTGTCAGTCAGCTTTCGGCCTTAATTGTTATGGTTCTTGGGGGGAAAATTTTGTGTTTTTGCCTGAATAGATCTTGCAAAGTTTCTTTCTTTAAATTGTTATCCACGTTCAACCCAAACCTTCTCCCAGACTGTTGCTGCTTCTTTTTTAAACTTTGCAGATGAAACGATAATTCAATTGATTTATCGATTGATTGATTGATTGATTCATGGACTGACTGATTGATCGAACGATTCATTGATCAGTGGATTGATCCTTGATTGATTAGGTCGTTAGTTTTGACTGGTTTTCTGGTTGACTGACAGCTTTGTTGATCAATCGATCGATCGATCAATTGATTAATTGATTTTATTGATTGAAAAAAGAGTTCCTTACCTCTGCTTGACTCAATGTGTTGACCGCTTTTAGTACAATGTTGTAGTCTGTATTCACTGAAGGGTAGACGTGTTTGAAAGTAGCCTTATAAGATTTTGGATAATCGTGCGGACCATAAGTTTGTACTGGGGACCCATCTCCCCAGTTTATTGATACTGTCACTGCTGTTCCGTTGAGTAAATCCCACTTTAAAGTCTTTGATGCATTCGTTCCGGTTAGTGACTCGATTCTTAAGCCTGAAACTGTACAAAAAAGATTTACCAGTATTGGTGTAAAAGGAGTGATTTTCTTTAGACCTTGAAAAACTCGTTCTCTACATGTGTAACGTTTTGTTTCATCTGCCATCACCAAAAAAGAAAAATCCAGCAACACATTTTTTCAGTTTAAACCAATTGTCTGCCCATTTAAAAAGGACTTAAAAACTGTAGCCATAGTAATTTACCTTTACACAATATGTAACAGCTCTTGCTCTCGGAGCTGGATGAAGATGGACAGGATGATCCTCCGGAATGGGTGGCTGGATTCACACAACTCCTTGTCCTTTTTACTGACGCCGAGTGCGAGCCACATTGGCTACAGCTGCTCCACGCTGACCAAGCACCATAACCAGCATTTTCTAAAGAAGTTAGAATATTTTTAATCAAGGGAATTCGTTCCCTTTGGGAGGAATTAGTACAAAATTGCTTTAACGTTCCTCAATTACTATAGCTGTACTCTCTTCAATCCGAGCAAGAAGCCTTGAGGAAGGGGGTGAGGGGTCAAATTTATCTTCCTAGATTCTTGACGGCAACTCAGTGTGAAAAACCTTAACGAACAAACCATCCATATATAGATCCGAAATAATCTTTTAAGAATCGGTGTTAAATGCATGTTCAAATTAAACGACCGATACAAACACTTTTATACATAAAAGCTAGCAAGTGTTTGAGGTAGTTTATAATCATTGTATCTTCTTGAGAGCTTTTTAGGGGCAAACCCTTTGATCTTTGAGGGGGGGGGTGGGCTTTTTTTGGTAAGCAGAAAATTTTTTTATACAAAACAGTAGCAGGAATTTTTTCTTGAACTGCACCATTTTTTCCCTTGGAAATATAATGCAGGATATTTGTTTTCGTTCACCAGTCGCTGCAGAATTTTTTTTAAAAGAACTTGGCTTGCAGGAATTTTTTTTTCAAAAAAGCCCACCCCTCTCCCCCTCAAAGATAAAATGGTTCGCCCCTTATTTTTTTCCTACATTGTACAGAAAAGACCCAAGCTCACGCAACTTGCAAAGTTTATTGTGCAAATATTTAGCAATAAAGTTGAATAAGCTTTCGATTGATAACTACGACCAAGTTTTCTACGCGCATTAAAAAAATCCATAAAGTCAGTGGATAACAAATTAGCTAATTAAGGAAGGGATTGATACAACCCCCTCTTGAGACGGAAGGGGCGGGAAAATACAGCCTGAAAAAAAGGGTTAGCTACGAAACTGTTCGATATATTCTCGCTATGACGTCGTAATGAAGTCTTATCTTACACAAGCGACATGAAGCGAGTGTTCATGATATTTTTGGTTTATGAGCCATGTGCTTTAGGGCGATCTAGTTATGTACTAAAGGCATGCACGATCATTTTATATAACAAAACAAATATTTAAGTTGATATTCTGAGGGTAGAGGAAAAGCCATTCTACATTTTACAGTACGGAAAAAGCAAACAATGTGCTTTATTGAATAAAAACTCATAGCCACGCGTGTATAAATCTAACTCGTTCAAAACACATTAATTTATCGCTAGTATTTTAGTAGATACTGATTGCCAGTTTGTCTGCCTTTGCCTATGGACGTTGAAAACGTATCCCGTTTTACAGAAAGTGTTTGGATGGTATTCATGATCAGAAACGTCCGATAAATATGCACGTTATAAAAGTACACATAAAAGTTCTGTCTTTACTTGTTTACCTGTTTGACAACTGTATCGAACGTCAAGTTTTTTTCCAGATGTACACACATCGTTGTTTGGAAGTTTGGAAGTCTCTGCTGACGATGAACAAGAAGACCTTCCACCGCACCATTTTCGAACCTGAAGCAAGTTGTCCGAGTAGCTCGCACAGCCATCGCAGTAACTCGGAGGTACGCCTGGGCCGAAGCATGCGTCATGGATCACGGCTACCAGTCCAGCGGGACATTCTACCGAACTGAATTTATCCACTGAGTAAACTGTGTTTAAAACAAAACAAGCATTAAGGGAAGCTAGATGATAAAGGTTTTCAACAACAGACCAGGTCCCGGTTGTTCAATTTTAACCCACAAACGGGTTACTTCCTTGAAGATCCATTCGGACTGTCATTTCTGGTTTAAGTAATGTTTTTCCTTGGAGTGTACTTCAACAATACTTTGAAAGACCAGGCGTGCTTCCATAAATAAAAATCTTAGTTAAAATTTTTCCCTAACCACTGATTACATTTTACCCATTTTCGAGCAATCGAATCCAGTTTCCTATTTCCAACTGCCGCTGGTTACAAATACTTTAGACTCGTTTTTGCAGCGTTAGCCTCGGCTTGATGTTAAACATTCACCAATTCCAGGACGGATATGACCTGCTCACAACTCGATCTGTGTATCAGTTGGAGATTAAGATCGCGTCGCCGTCGGTATTTATGCACTAAATTGAACGCCAAGTTGAAGCCAACATTGCAAATTCAGTTTCCTTTTGTAAAGTTTATATTAAAGTTTACAATTCTAATAAAAAGAAGAAAAGATATTGAAATGGAAATTAAGAACTATTAATACCCAGTACGTAGAAATATTGGGGCTCACTCATTAGAAAAACCAATATGCAGGTCACAGCTTGCTCAACCTTGAACAAGACAGCTTTGTACCATCCTTTTAACTCGAAGTTTGTTGAACTTGACCAACCAATCAGTTCTATCAACTATGGCTCCGCCAATTCCATTTTTGAACATGGGCAAATATATATGTTGGAGCTACTACACTAAAATTCAAACTGGTATGTTGTAGAAAACAACATGTAAGTGTGGAACTCTTGAATCATATTTCACATTGACTCACTTTGAGTAAATTTCGATGGGAGCAATTTTTATTTTTATGAAGTAAGAGCGACACGAGATATTCGTTCAGTAAGTTCTTTAATAACTTGCGGTCACTTGAAAATACCGTTGCCTTGGTTAGGATGTGCTTTCAACTAGACACTTATTCTTATTCTTCAAAAAGTTTGGAACCATTGTCAAAAAAACCCGTCCGTCTGTTTATTCATTCGATACAATTTTGTCCTATTTACGAATCTTGACCCTAAAACTGTGAAAAAACGCGTCTGCTTGAGAAAATTACGGGAAATAAACTGATGAGAGTAGACGCGTTTCCGCGTTAGAAAGAAGGGAGAAATCAAGTTTTCTTAATGTAGTTATTACGCGCAAAACTTTTAGCAGATGTCTTCAATGACTTTAATGATGTGAACATCATAAATGATTAATTAACTGTAAGGGTTAGAAACTCGAACAGATTGTAAGACTGGTCGCTTTGAAGGCTGTACATGTATAACCAGCGCGGGAAAGGATTCGAATATTGAAATAAAACCAAACGCTTTATTACGTTCCTCAACTAAGAGAGTTCGTATCCTCAAAAACAGTTAAACTAATACCACATTCACACCATCGCTTTAACTTGTGTAAATGTTGTTTAACTAAGCACATTTAAAAATTTTTATCCATCACAGCAAGAGTTTTTGCTCAAAACTTACAGCAAACAAGTCGGATTTAGTCAATCTTGAAGATTTTTATGTTTGCTAGCTACAATAACAAACAACTTGAAAAAGTCAGTTTATTTAAACATGTTTGTGTGTGAACACAGCATAATAGAACCATCGCCCAGTGCTAACATAATGTATAACTGCTGACTCACTTGGCTGACAGGCATACGATATGTTGAGATGCTTTTGGGCGGACGGGCAGAGATCTGGTAACGAGGAGGCGAGAACGGCTCCAGGTGAGCACGAGTTTCTCCCCTGACAGGTTGATTGAGCTATAATGTACGCTTCAGGGGGGGAGGCACAGTCACTAGGTGACTGATGGCAAGTGCTGGAGTTGTGGCTGCCATAGAACACTGATTTTAGGTCAATGACGGTGTTCCACGTAGCTTGATTTTCATTAATAGGTGAGCAAGCGATCGTGGAGTTTGAAACATTGCAGAACGTGGAGTTATTTGCTGAAACAGAAGATAAGTTGGTGTGAAGGAAAAGAGTTAATCAAATTTCATGCGCTGTGTAATTTGCTATAACTTGAAGGATAGGACATATTTGGAACTATTCATTAGCAAAATTACATGATAAGCTATAAACCACAAAACAGAAATCTTTGAGGCCGATTCAACTTCTGCAAACTCTCCGTATGTAAATGCCATAAAGCAACTGTGCATGCTCAACCGTTTTCTGGTTGTCTAACGGACTGAAATTAAGACTTGCTGTTGAAAAATGACAAACCAGATTTTGTTATTACGATATTACAACTTACTCACACTAAAAGTCTTAAACATAACAAAGTAACATGCAAATACCGCGGCAAAAGTTATAGCATACAGCTGTTTCATAAAAGGTTGTCATAGTCAATAGTCGATACTGGAACCGAAAGGAACTTTGGGTACACTCATTATGACTGATATGCGCCAGCGAAGGTTGTTACTGCATTGCCGTTGTATTTTATGATGAACCTGCGTTCCATATTTTGAAAAGTCAATGCTAACAGTAGTGATTATTTGTGCTGCTTGGATCC
>JAOBRG010342024.1:0-29325 GCA_027574985.1 Umimayanthus nakama | reverse complement strand
GCGTTGCCATAATATTTTGTTTGCGTTGTTTCTTTTATTGTTGTGTGTGTCATTCTGTTATTTTTGTGCTGAGCCTTGCGGGCCACCGTAAGAGCTAGAGGTCCGTACGGCTACTTACGGACCTGGCATTGACCGATCACAGCACGCGAAATCATTCAACCATTTAATAAAGCATATTATATGAAATACATACCTGTCTAATGCGGCGGTGCGTGACCAGTAGAGTCAGGAGAAAGCACGTGTTGGGAAAGATCGAGCTTTTCTTCTCTCTGAAGATACTGAGGAGCTCCACAAGGGTCGCAATGGATTCTGGCTCTTCATAAACGGCGCGGTAGGTTGACGGGCACTGGGGAATAATATTACAATAAAATTAAAGTGACGTCACTGGATGTAGTAATATCGGTAGATAGTAATACCCATCACATACTAGCGTTTACCTCCTCGCCACCAGTCCCCTAATGATTTTCAAAGTTGTGGCTATTTGGAATGCAAGTCTGTGTCTTTCTTAAGGCTGGTATAAAGGTAATTTGTTTTTTTCTTTCGCCATTGGTGACACCTGCTCTTCTAGATGGTAATCAAGTCTCTTAAGATTGAATAGCTAGTTCTGTAAGTGTCGATTTTCCAAACGAAAAACAATGCAAGTGAACTAATTTCGAAAATAAAAAATGAGCTTAAGTTTAAAAGAATTTTTGCTATGGCATGGCAGTAGTCATTGGACAAGTTACAACATGTTCCCCCACATTAGTGTTTAAGGGTTAAACCTGCATAGGAGATAACGGTACAGTTTGTCGCAAGTTTGACACAAATTCAACTTTAAAATTAATTGTAGGGCTAAACTGAATTCCACGACAAGCCAGAAAACGACCTTTTTGCAAATAAGCCCTTCTCAATTGAGACGTGGTTTTGCCATTCCGAAAATACCAGAAACGGAAGGCGCAGGTCGGAGTCAGTACATATACCAAAACTTTAGGGACATAAGAAACAGTTGCAAGGTTTTGAAATAAAAAATACTCCGAAATGATAAAAGAGAACGTATGGACGGGAATTTACAAGGTATCGAGGCTGGTAGGGCACCAATGCCCGTTCAAAGCAAGATTTCAATACATTTTCTATTAAATATTTTTGTTTTTGGAAACTTTACCAGTGCCATAGTTTTTAGTTTTAACAAATTTTCAATTCTTACTAACTTTGACCTGATCTTTTACATGGCAGTACTAACATTAGGTTTTTAAAAGTGTGACATAGGTCTTTTGCTTCCCCTGCCTCTTACCTTGGAGACGTTTATAAGAATACACACAGAATGTTTGATTATCTCCATGTGGGGCAGGCTTCGGTTGCACTTGCGCATGACGGCGTATATCACTCGCAAGGCTCCGCCCCGGGCCACATCCTCACAACACACGGATGACAGTCGGGTGACCAGCTCTGGAGTGGGACAAGGAATGGCACAACCAGTTACACAAAAGAAACAAACAGACAATGATGGAAATGGGAAAAAAAAGAAAAACGAATGATGAAAATATAAAAAAATGAAGAGAAAAATGGAAAGAGAAGGAAAAAGAGGAAACGAAAAACGAAAACAAATAAATTATCGGTACTGTGTTTTTTTTAATTTTTGAAGCCTAGTGATGGCCGTTTCATAGCGGATAGCGGATGATTTTTTTTTGAAGTTCTTGACGCAATTCAATCAACCAGAACAGGTCGATTGGCAAGCTTTCCAACTTACCAAGGCTAACCAGGGCATCAAGAATGGTCGTCTGGTTTCTACAGCTCAGTAAGTAGTCCAAAGCTGATCGTGTGCGATTGCAAAGCTTCATGGGCTCTGTGGCGCAGGAGTTAGCTGACGCAATACGCTTGCGGGCTCGCTTCACCTCCGGGCTAGTGACACGAGAGCGAACTTTGTAGCCACGCCATAAGGCCTGTTGGAAAAAAAGTCGTGTAATGCTACCTATAGCAGGATCTGACACTTGTTTTTACTCTGGCAGCAGCAAAGTACTAATCGTGATACCTGATAAATGCACGTGGTGTAATTCTGATAACTCTTGGTTACTCTTAGTTTTGTACGAACTATGCTACATAATCGAAACGATTCATAACAATACTAGACTATTTAACGGACCCAACTGTCACCGAATATCAATTCATTCAGTTGGGTCTATGTCTAAAATAATTTAGGTGTTTCGGGTCGACAAAAAATTTACTTAGCCTCACGACTAACAGGTGTATGTTTGGTTTGTTTGAATCAGTTACAATCATCAAGCCATCCATATTATATTCACTGGGATTAAATTAACATTTTGCTTGAATTGCAAAAAAATGTTTGTGTATCAAATTCAATCTGAATAATTTCAATATATCGCGATACATCACTTTAAGTTTTCTTGTAAAAGATTTGTGCATACCCCAATACATTAAAGTAATATGTCTATGATATTGTTACAAAAGTGTTTATTAAACATTTGGTATTTTAGAGAGGGCGTTTACTTTGAATTAGACGTGTATTTCTAATTCCAATAAATGAATAAATCAAATAATTTGATTTAATTTGTTTCTAGAGTTCTCACATTGATCTACAAAACATAAGTTAAGTTTTTTTTCGCCTTACATAACGTGAATCTAAATTAGTATAAAACCCTTTTAGACCTTCTAAAAAATCCATGACTTTCCCCGCATTTTTATCACTTAGTTTTGACCATCTTCGTCTTCAGATATGCAACAAAAACCTGTCGCGATTTCAAGTTTCAACCGTAACATTAACTTCAAGACAAAACAAACAGGTAGCAGTAAGGAAACTTATCGATATTTATCTACCTATAGTAATAATCTCAAAGAATCAGGTTTGGAAACTAAACCGAGTTCATACATTACTTTATTTTCGCTTATAAGCGTGACCTAACCCACGAACATGTGTTCGATGGTTAATGATTTTGATTTGTATTTTCCAGGAAGCAAATAAAAATTACGTGACTTTCACGGTTTTCTAGGAACAGTACGACACATTTAGATAATATTGATCTGATGTTCGCGATCGTATCTATCGTCCTCAGTGATGCCAAACAATGTCTTGTTAACAGTTAGGATTCTAAACAAGATGGGGGGGGGGGGGTGGTTTCGTCGTTTATTTGGCTAGAAGCATTTATTTAGAACAGTTTCGCACTTAAATAATTAGGGGGAGGGGGGGGGGTTCGTTTATTTAGGTGGAAGCAGTTATTCAGAACAGTTTCCAACCTGAATAACAATAGCTGCCTTTTCCATGCTCCTCACGTATCTCTTTGCCAGCCAGACCCTCGCATAGCTTTGCAGTGTGACGGCAGCGCGGCGTTTGGTCTGCAGGTACCGTCTGGCGGCCCACTGTAGTGTTGCCGTGGCTTGACGGACGGCCAGGAAACGCTTCCGCTCCAGGACTGAACGCCACCACAGCTGTGTAGAGAGTACAGAAGCAACGCTTAACTTATTAGTTACTTATTAGTTTCTTTAGAACTTAAGTTTACAAAACTTTGTGTTTGTTCTTTTCGGCGTTTGCTAGCTACTGTAGTTGTAATAACTACTTCAACTCTGATAACTCCGCCATTAGATTTACACAGCAGATTTTCACAGGTAATTTTTTTAAAAAAGTATCATTGCGGACATCACATCATTAAAACCGAAATAGGTAATAGCTTAATTCTAAAAGTCTATACAAATCCTTGAACCCAAACTTAAGGAATTTGTATCGAGTTTAAAATTTTGATTACGAAGATTACAGCTTTAACCTATTTTTCTTGTCTTTTTTGTTGAAATCTGATGTGTAATGGCGTAGGGTTTAAAGAGCATCTCAATACGCAATAAGCAAAGCTGGGACAGGGCCGCAGCTGGACTCAAAATTTATGGGAGAAGTAAGGGGCATTTGCCTTCCCTGCCTAACGCTAGCAACGGCCCAGCAATATCAAAGTGCAGTCGCGTGGATTTTATTGACGCACGGCGGGTCGGAGACTTGTGAATTGCTTTGCGACTGAAAAAAATGTAAAATTAAAGAAAGTAAAATTGCTCTTTATCTTTTTCGAGCTTGGTGTTACCCTTTATACTTTGTACCCTGCGCTTTTCAAGAATCAACCGTTTCGACCTTCTTACCTGTATTGAAATGACAGAGTTGATCTGTTGTTTTGCCAGTGCAACAGCGCATGCCTGGCGGTAAAACCGCTGGATTCGAATAGCAGACAAGTGAAACAGAACGGCAGAACTGAACCGCAGGAGTCTTGATTCACGCTCAGCCATGAAACGCTACAAGGAATTAAAGCAAACGTACATTACTGATTATCGGGAGTGGCTTCTGTGAGAAGAACAAAGCATTGTTTTTTTTCTATCAATCAAACTGAATGGTACGGGTTCGATCAATGAAAGTTGATCTGGAATCTTTTTCGCCTGTAAAGTTTGGTGTGTAGCTGACTTTTTGAGTGTTGGCCCTTCGTCGGAGCAGACGAATAACGGAATGAATGATATTCAGACCCCCCCCCCCTCCCTTCCTGAATATATCATACAAAAAATTGCTGTCGCGGTCTGATTTGATTTGAAGCCAATGTAGTTAATGATAAACTTAGGCTCACTCAAGAACATCATGATATTTTTCGGATATGTAAAACATTTGGAAGTAATTTGAAAACATTTTACAGTTTCGAGATATTAAGGGGAATTTTTGGTTGTTATCTTCTTGCCAGCTCTTGCTAAAATTAACCTTGTAACTAACATTAACCCTGTAACTAACAAGGGTAGGTTATCAATTGGGACCACGTCCTGTTACCATATCCTTGTCACATTGTATTTATATTTTCTTTTTTTTCTATTTTGTTTATTCTAAATGTTGTATTCGTGTATAAATCTGTGTTGAATCAAATAAACGAAACGAAACGAAACTAAACATGACTTGGTACAAATTTAGTTCGCTTCACAACTGAGACTAATACACATACTCAAACTGTGACATATTTATCACAAGGAATGTGTTCATATTGATTAATCCAAACCGTACAACCACATCAGTAAAGTCTCGAGTCTTTAATCAGTTCTTAAATGGAACGCACGAGTTCTCAGAACTTGTTCTAGCCAAAATGGATTTGCTCGTGTTCCAGAGCCGCTCTTTTTTCGCGCATTGTGTCGGGAAAAAGGTGCGTACCTTTTTCCGCCACAACGCGGTTTCTAACTTTCATATTAGGCTGGCCAGAACCAGGTCTTTTCGGCCCGCCAGACCGTACAAATGGAAAGCCACGTTAGTATATAGTGGTGCTGTTTGAGATGAACTGTCGCATAAAGGTTGAGCATGATCAAATCTGATGAGAGCTCACGAGGGCTCGTTCAGAGCATCGATGGTGAGCCTAAGTAATTTCATGTGCTCTCGTGCATTGTATAACCGAGATTTCAGCAAAAGCACTCCAACAAGTCGATAGCTTGACTCACCTTCACTCGCTGTCTGGTAATGAACCCGCGGATCGCAGCCTGAATGCTTAGTGCGGCACGAATACGACGAACCAGCTGTCGGGATTTCCGCCCGCGATAAATTGACTGAATAGCGACGGTTGCCGCCTTGCGACGCAGGAATTCCTCACGCGCTGACTTGCCTACTATCATAGCGTGATAGCGCGTCTGGATCACTATCGCCGCTTTGACGCGTCTGTTCGCACGTCGGATGAGCCATCGGCGAAAGAACACCTGAAGCACAAGAAAAACTGATGCGTATTCGATAATCGAGAACCCATGCGTGTAGATTTCTAGCTTTTTAGCAAGCTCGCCCTTCGTCAGCATAATTAACGTTAATAACGAGGCTACTTATCACATTACCAAGCAGCAAGCAGAATAATTCATAACCTAAGTTCTGAAACACAAAACAGGGTGTACGAGGTACGGTATCCTGAGAAGTACAAAGAAACTGATAGAAGCATTTGGGACGATGACGTGGAATTTGTAGATGAAGATGCGAATACAAGTGACAACGACGAAGGAGAACGGGAGTGGTGGTTTTATTGTAGCGAATCAAGCCATGAAGAAAGCAACATGAAGTAGTGATAATTTGATATCGTGAATCCGATGTGCACTTCCGAGTTGTGTAAATTACTTCATACACTGATGGACGTCTCTTTAGCACACGAGTTGATGCATGTAAAACTTTAGAACGCACAGGTTCGTGAGATCTGGAAGTAATTATTCACAGCTAAACGGTTACAGTAGTGTGGCGTGCCCTCCCCCCTCCCCCCTCCCTTTGTTGGTAGTCTTTCACTCTGAGCACGAAAGATTCCATTGGATAAAAAGACAATATAATTACCCAAATCTTAACCAAAAACTGACCATCCGTAACCAAATACACAATGGCATATTTTCTAAAATATACCAGCTAATGTAACTGTTGTTGTTTAATAGCCAGTTGAATAAGAAAGCGTGTTCGTAGAGCTAAGCTTTACTGCTTTTTGTCAGAATTTTTTGACTGGACCCCCCTTTAGGGACATGTTTTTCAGGTTGCCCCTCCCCTTCTTCTACCAGCTCTTCCTCCCTGATAAAAAACAAACCAAAAAAAAGTCCCTAACCGGGAAGCGATACCAGTGACTAACCTGAAGAGTAATAACAGCGCTTCTTACACAACAGTAGCTCCTCCGCACCGCTCTGCCAAGGTCTAGCGCACGATACCGAGTTTGAATAAGAGTAGCTGCTGACCGCATGCGACAGAAGTTTCTTCTATCCTTCAACATGCGAGCAAAAGACTGAATTACGATCGTAGAGTTTCTCAGTTTTTTGTATGCAATTCTTTCTCGCTGACATCGATACGAGGCTTGTAAAAGGATAACCGCTGACCTCATTTTCTGGTACTGCCTAAGCGAGATCTGCCCAGCCAACTTGGCCCTATATTTTTGTTGTAAAACCACAGCTGCATTACGTATGCTTATATAGCGCTGACTAGCTTGATTACGGCGCACCGTTGCTTGTAACCTTATAACCAGAGTTCTGACCTGCTGATATCGCCTTCGAGCAACCATCCCGCGGAAACCCGCTTGTATCATTGTCGTTGATCTTAGCCTCTCAGTGAATTTCCTTACCAGATACCCGCGGAACGTGGCCTGAATAGAAATCACTGCACCTCGTGTAATGTGGTACTCGATGTAGTCTTTTTCCATCCGTTTATAACTTCTGAAGTATTGCTGTATCCTCAAGGCAGCCTCCTGTTGCCTGGTGTATTCAGCTCTACGTTGTCGTAACACGCGGCGGGCAATGAGTCCACGCCAATAAGTCTGAAGGACTACTGCACTCCATCTCATCACCAAGTACTTCCCACGGGCATCTTCGCAGGACCTGACACAAACAGAATTGGTGCTTTTAGAATGTACAATCAAGCTTCATTAAGTTGTCAAATATGGTGCCGAGAGGGGATAGAGCAGTCCAAACGAAACATGCGTTGGTTAGAATGTAAGCAGATAAGACAACATAATATAGTTAAGCCGAGGACACACAAGCAATTTTATACCTCGAAGATATTAGCTATATTCCAGCTACCCTGTAAATTCGAGTATAAATAAAGTTTATGTGTGTATGTTCGTATGTATACGCCGACCGTAGCGAATTTCGTCAGTAGTCCTTCGTAAGTAACAGTCAGATAACGACGATTTTAAACGCCAGTCGTTGCGATCGGCGTTACTATCGCAATAGATGACACTCTAGACGAATTTCGCCAATCGCTGTGATCAGCGTATAAAATCGCCCAGTGTGTCCGCGGCTTAAAGAAACGGTCAATGCTTGATGTGTGCATATCGAGTAAAGGATGCAAGGGAAAAGTTAAAGAAGCACAAGAGAATGGTTTGAGTGGAACAACGCGAAGCCTAATGCTTCTCTAGCATCTCGAGAGCTCCCTTAGTTTCCCATGTGAACCATAACTTGATTCACGCACACTGAAGCTTACCTCATGGCTCTGTATCGCCTTTGTACCAGACACACCGATCTCTTCAGCTGTTCGTAGCGAGTCGATGCTCGCTTCATACGAACAAATGATTGCAGTCTGATGACCACTGAACGTATCTTCTGATATCTAGTCCTGGCCAGGCGCATTCTAAAGTACTTCTGCACAGTTATTGCAGCAAGAATCTGCTTTCTGAATGCACGTGCCTTCCAACCTCGGAACACTGTCTGGATCTTTATACAGGACTGTCTAAGCAAGGTGTAAGAAGCCAGCTGCTTTTCAGCTGCAGCAGTTGCTCTGTATCGCCTCTGTATCAACAACACAGATCTTCTCACAGCTAAGTAGCGTCTTCTCTGAGCCCAGCCACGTGCTGCGGACTGAACTGTTACGGAGGCCTTCCTGAGAGCCAAGTATTTCTGTCTGAAGTGTTTCATCTTCTGTTGTGCACGGAAGCGACCCTGCACAAGAAGGACCGCAGCGAGGAGGGTTCTGTAGTTGGTAAGTGCCAAATACCCTGCGGGATAAGGAGGTAATGGAGGTATTTAAAAACAAGCGTTTGAAATCAAACAGCTGTAGAAAACTCTTACAGTTATATATACACAAGTGATAACCGCTCTCTTGAATCGGCTTCGTGCCCGCTTCTATAACTAAATTTTCGTAAACTTTCATCAGAGTTTTCATTAACGCAAAAGTATCGTTTTTTTACGCAAAACTTTGGACAGCCTACGCAGTAGCCTGGTAGTAGTCTCAAAACTTCGCCACACCCTTAAAAAGAACAACAAAGACCTTGCGAGTATAGCTCTGACGTCACTTCCGGTGACTGCATAAGTTAGTGCGTGCTTTGCGTTCCATCTCCGAGAGGTGGTGGCAGAAAGTCACAGTTTCAATTAAAGTTTCTGCAATTTTGAAATCAACAACGAAGACCTTGTGATTATGGTTCTTCTGCTGACGTGCTGAATGACTTTTCAAGTTATATTAAAGAACCAAGCAGGGTTCCTTGATCTTGCAGCTGGCAACTCGCAAAATTAAAGACCCTTTAAAGACCTTTTTAAAACTCGAATTTCGAAAATTGGAAAACTAGTTTTTCTTCAAAATTTTATTTAATTAAAAGTTGTAACACAGGCTGACTTATGTAGCTTGATATAACTCTTGTTCTATCTTGCAACAGTAGTTTTGCTATAAAACAAGGAAAGCAAACCAACTTTTTCTACATGCAAACAATCTTCACATCTTGACCATGAAAAAGGATAATTTTGGCCTTGTAAGCTTGGTTTTTAAGATTGTCAAGACCGTAAAACGAAAGACAAAACTTTTAAGACTACGCAGGAATCCTGCAAAAAGCGAAATCCTCCAGCTGGATTCTTACCTCTCACAGCTGCTTGTAGGGCAATGACCGCCTTCTTCTGTCGTAAGAACCTCAAGCGTTCGGCGAAGCCTCTGTACATCGCTTGTATGTGCAGTGCTGCCCGGACCCGCCTCACCTGCTGCCTAGCTTTGTACCCGCGGTAAAACGACTGGATACACCTCGCAGCTCTTCGGAGTCTCTCGTAGTTCCTTGCCACACCTCGGCCAAGCAAGAAAGCACGGAAGTGCAGCTGCAAGGTAAGTGTTGCCTTTCGTCTGAGCCTGTATTCCCTTTGTGCAAGATGGCAGCGGTAGGCAGCTTGGATGACGAGTGCTGATTGGTTCATTCGTCTCATCCTCTGACGTAGTAGGTACCCACGTGCTACAGCCTGTATTGTAATAATGGCACCGCGCGTGAAGTGATACTGGATGTGGCATTTCCTTGCCAGTAACGTGGCTCTGTAACGAGTTTGGATGACGGAAACGGCTCTCTTCAGCGACATAAATCTATTCATCTGCAGCGCCATCTTCACAACTGACTGAATCTTGATGGCGGCAGCCTTTGCCTCGCAGTACACTGCACGAGCCCTGCGCATCCTAAGCGCAGACTGTAGAGTCCGAGCTGCACGATGGCGCCTTGCCAGCTTTCTTGCCTGCAGCCCTCTTACGCATGCCTGGAGCCTAACTGTAGCTTTCTTGAGCTCACAGTAGCGCCTTTTCTCCTTCCTGCCTTCCACCAAAGCCCGGTACCTCGTCTGAAGCACCACCGCTGCTGATCTCTTGGCAATAAAACTCCTCCGGCAACGCAACCCACGCACAGCCGCCTGAAGCTTCAGACAAGCACCTCTCTTCACATGGAAAGCGAGGTGCTCCCTCATTCCTTGAACACGAGCGCGGTATCTTCGTTGGCAGGCAACTGCTGCCCACTTCAGCCCGTTGTAGTGCTTTACAGCGAGATGTCTTCTGATAGCAGCTTGGATCTTGATGGCGCTTATCCGTGACGCTACATAACGTGATCGTGAAACAAATCCACGATAGGCAGACTGGATCTTCACAGCTGCTCTTAGCTGTCTTAAGAGCTTCCTTGCTTTGTAGCCACGGAAAGCAGCTTGAAGTAGAACGCAAGCGTGTCTGATCTTCTGATAACTGGAAACTGCAGCTCGAGCTTGAACCAACGCCCTGTATCTGTGCTGTAAAACCCGCACGGCCCACTTTACAGCAAGATAGTGTTTCACTGCTAGGTACTTCTTGACTGTTGACTGAATCCTGATAATATTAAGTCGTGTTGCTTTATACTTGGATCTTGCAATGAAACCACGATAACTTGCCTGAATTAACACAGCTGCTTTTAAGAGTTTTAAGTGTTTCCTGGCTGTGTATCCACGATACCTCGATTGCAAAACCAAGACAGCAGATCTTTTCTTTTGGTAAATCATCGCTTGCACACGGCCTTCTGTCATGGCACGGCACCTCGCTTGTAATACAGCCGTAGCTTTCTTGACTCCTTTATACCATTTCAAAGTGACGTGCCCTCTGAATGCTGCTTGAAGGGTAATCACCGCCTCGCGTTTGATGCTGTAATGTGTCCTGGCGACAAATCCTCGATAGATTGACTGAATCTTCACAACAGCTTTTACCTCCTTCAAAAGCCGTCTAGCTTTATATCCACGATACATCGACTGCAGCGTCAAAGCAGCAGATCTTTCCCTCTGATAAAGTCTGGCTTGCGTACGGCCTTGAACCATGGCTCGGAATCTCTCTTGTAATACGACAGTGGCTTTCTGGACTGCGTGAAACCGTTTCACAGCGAGGCATCTTCTGAATGCTGCCTGAACTTTAACAACAGCTTTGCGTTTAGTACTGTACTGTGATCTCGCAACAGAGCCTCGATAGATGGACTGAATCTTCACAACAGCTCTTAGCTTCTTGAAAAACCGTCTAGCTTTACATCCACGGTAAGCGGATTGGAGAACCAAGACAGCGGACCTTTTCTGTTGATAAAGTGCAGCTTGAGTACGCCCTTGAACTATTGCACGGTACTTTCTTTGTAACAGAACAGCAGCAATCTTCACTTGGTTGTAGTGTCTCCTTGCAAGGTATCCCCGAGCTGCTGATTGAACAGTAGTGATAGCCTGACGAGTGGATACGTACTGCGATCTTGCAACATATCCCCTATACACTGCCTGGATCTTTACTGCAGACTTTAGCTGCTTGCAATATCTTCGTGCTTTGTGCCCGCGGTAAGCCGACTGTAAAACTAGCGCACTGTGCTTAATCTTTTTGTATCTTGCTGCTTCGGATCGACATTGTACAAGTGCTCGGTATCTACACTGTAATACAATAGTCACCTTCTTCACCAGTTGAAATCGTCTCCTAGCAACAAAGCAGCGAAAGCCGGCTTGAATAACAACAGAAGATTGTTGTTGTTTGTGGAGCTGTTGACGGAGCAGTGTGCCCCTCGTGGCAGCTTGCAGCGTGATAATCGCCCCACGGACGAAGTGATACTTCAAATACTGGCGTCTCCCTGTACTCCATGCGCGGTAACGTGTTTGAAGCACAAGAGCGGAGCGTTTGATGGATAAAAACTTGTTTCTAGTTAACCATCTACGAGTGTGGCTCTGTAATACTATTGCTGCGACTCGTTTACGAGTAAATTCTTTGTGGCATCGATACCTCCTGAAGTTTGCTTGTAAACTTACGGTCGACTGCTTCAATCTTCTGAGATATTCTTGTGCCATTTTCGTTTGTAGATAACCACGAAACAATCTCTGAATCACTACCGCAGATTTTCGTGATCTTAGATAGTTTCTCTGAGCTAGGACTTGACGAATGCTCGCCTGAATTCGTGTTGCTGCTTGGACTTGTTGCATGTATCGTTTCCTGACAACAAAACCTCTAAAACTGGCCTGTATCCTTACACATGACCGCCTGAGTCTATGGTATCTTTGTCTTTGTGCGAGTCCAGTTTGGAGGGCACGAAAACGGCGCTGTACCAACAACGCAGATGCCTTGATCCTCTGGTATCGCCTCTTTGCCTGAAGTCCTCTTATTAAAGATTGAACTTTGACAACAGCTGCTCTAACCTGAAGAAACTCTCTTCTTGCGATCCACGTCCGGACAAAGCACTGGATCTTTTCCACTGCCTTAGTTTTCCTGAGTAAAGCGCGAGAGCGATTGCCACGGTAGATAGCTTGTAGCTTCGCCACTTTAGATTTCAATTCTAAGAACTCGTTCCTTTCTTGCCTAGTAGTGATAGAAGCTCGAAGCCGTGTCTGCAAGGTCATAGTTGCTTTTCTAAGCCTCTGGTAGCGCTTTCTCTCAAGGAAACCTCTTACATTAGTTTGGAGAACAAGAACTGCGGCTTTCATTTTCTGGAAACGATGTTTTGCTTGATACTGCCTCCAAACAGACTGGATCAGCCGAGCAGACTGCACCTTCATCACGTAATGTCTCGTTTGCTTTCCTCGGACGAGAGCTTGCATTCGGGTCACTGTTGATCTGAGGACTAAATACTCTTGCCTTGTTTTCTTGCCAATCTTGGACGCTTTGTAAGCCAAAGAAATGACCCTTGCAGCGTCACTAAAGCGTTGTAGTCGACGTCTTGCTTGGTACCCACGGTACGTTTTCTGTATTTGGACTGCAGCCCTGAGCATAGCTTTAAACCTGCAGCGTGCAATAAACCCCTTCGCTCTGGCCTAAGAAAAGGAATCAAGACAAGCTTAGAATTAGAATATCATCCAGCATACAAAGGCATTGTCTGAAAAAACCTACGAGGTTAACTTATTGACATGCTCACAACGACAAATGATAACGTAGCACAACAACAACAACAATAAAAACGTCAACAACAATATATTTATTGAGTACCATTGGTGATACGAACATAACTATAAAAGTCAGAAGTTTGGGTAGTCAGCTAACTGTAATAGCTAAAAGCTAGACTAGGCAGATAGCTGAATAATTTAAACTTATACTAGTGTCAAAGAAGAGAAGACAAAATTAAAACAACAGCAATAACAACAAAAGGATAATGAACAGCGTAAGTAGTATTTACAGAAAGCAGATAAACACCAAGGGAAACAGTATTTGTACAGTGCAATGATGCAAGAAAGGTGAAGATCGTGAGTAACTTGAGTATAGAGCGAAACACACAGTTTAAAATACGCTGTTTGAGTAGGAAAGCTATGTGTTGGGTAAGGTAATAAGCAAAGGATCAGGAAAAACGCCACAACAACAACTGTTTTGTACCTGTAAAACACAAGCTGCCTTAACCATCTCCTGCAACGTGATAACACATCCAATTTTAGTTTCAAATGTTAGTCGGTAAAGATACAAGAACTGGGGCATTGAGATAGTAAGAAGGAAAACCAATTGAGAGGCATGGATGAAAAACGTAGACCTCTAGTTAAAAGCCATAGAATGAAATATAATACCGCGTTCATACCAAACACTAAGCATGATTCTATCAAACTGGTTCGACTTTAAAATGTTGCTACTTAGCGTGTCCATAGGTTTTTACGGGTTCTGGACTAAGGGTTTCAATGCCTTTAACGATAAATTAACAGATTTATACAGTTTTTAAGACAGTTTGAGAAATTGCAACTTTCAAATTAGTTTTCAAATTGATTAACTGAAACCTGTTTAATGAGTAGTGTGAATGTGATTTAAGTTACTAAAACAGTTTAAGTTTTCTCTTTTGCATCGCTTCTCTCGATCTCTCCCAGCTCTCTAAATGCATCCATACCTCGCTAGTGGTATAAACACGCTAAGCATGAACATTTCTTTCCAAACTGGCACCTTACTTTCATTTATAAGAAACTAACTAGATAGTTTTCGTCGTTTAATTTTGAATCAAAGTTTGATAGCTTCCTTTCCACTTGGAAATCTTTCGAGAGGACTTTCTTGGTATTTGATAGCTTCAAAAGATATGCTTTTGCTTGTTGCAGAACAGACGCCCGGACGTCTAGATATCCGGAGATTTAACTGTACAATCACGCCATGGGAAAAGCACGTAAACAATTGCCAAATACGTTCTATTAGTTTTTGTTCATTGATTTCTACCATACATGTTACTTCAAGCGACTCAAAGGATTAGGTAAAGGTGACCTTGCCAAAAACTACAGAACTGACCATATAACGAGAGTTTCTAATGGTTTTTAGTCCATCACTAGCTGAGCTATGTTCTATCGACTAACACGTTTCCAGTGGCCCAGAGGGTCGGGATTGGTAGAGGGGAGGGGGTGGGGGAAGGTGAGTTCGAGAAAGAATGGATATTCTGATACCAAAGTGACGGGAATATACGTCCGAGGCCATACCGGTAATTCAAAATCCCGCGACTAAATACCAAGCTTCAAATCTATATCAAAAAATCCTGTACCAAAATAAAAACAATTATTAAATACCGAGCACTGGATATTGAAAGTCCGGTAATCTAATTGGCTCTCTACTCACGGTATAAATCCTTTATACCGCAATATGTCCAAATATGGAAACTAAAAATTTTATCACGGAAAATCTCCCCTTAAAATGGCCGAAAACTCAACTTGGTAGAAAATAGAATTCAAGATATTTTTGTCCAGTGTTTGGTATTTAATAAAACAATTATTCCACTCACGCTTAATGGATATGAGCTTATGAATGCCGACTCGGTGCTTCGCACCTCGTCCGCTATCTAAAAGCTCATATCCAACGCGCGTTCGTGGAATAATTGTTAAATATAGCCTATCCATTCAACAAGCCAAATAAACCTTAGTAAGAATAACACAACCGAGAAAATATACCAGGTAAAGTCCTTAACCCAAACAGATACCAAATTTCGATTTTCAAACCAGAAAAATCCCATGGACTTTGTCATCAGTGTTGTATATCGGTCTTCTCCCCAGGACGAGTGGTGTTTACTATCATCGTCAATACCTGTTTTGCAGTCAGCTGTTTCCTCAACCTGAATCTCTTCCAGGCTACTTGTATGCAGCGAGCCGCTCTGGTTTCCTCGCGGATGTCTAACAGACGAGTACACAGGTAGGACACATACGTAATTACCACCTGCACGCGAGAAAAGTGCAGTTTAGTCTGGTGAACAACAGTCATGGATGACACAAAATAAGCTGGCTAAAACTTGGAGTTGCCGATGATTAAACTTTGTTCATTGGCATGATTCAGCCGCTACTGCTGTCTTAACCAGCAGTAGTAAGATACAAAATTGTTATAAGTAACAACCATTTTAAACATGCCAGATTACATCCCAGGCATTTTTAACAAACAATTATTACAGCAGAAGTATCAAAACACGAGTTTGTTGTTGATTTATACATCAAGCACTAGCCTAGCAATAGTTTGACGCAAGTAGTCTCTCCCCTTGTAAAACTATTTCCGAGGAGAACGAACGCAAAAGCCATAAAATCGAGATAAAAAGGGTATTCTTGTACCGAGAGGAAAGCAAAATTGTTCGAGAAAAGCGGAGGTTCGAGATAAGCGAGTCGCGAAAACAAATAAAAGCAGTAAATAACTAAGAAAATACTGTTCAATTCCAAGGGGAGTGAGATTCGGTTGGACATAGAACAAAGTTCGAGATAAGCGAGCTCGAGATAGGTGCAGATTACTGTAGCACAAAACCCCCTTTACTCTTTTTTACACTCCAAACTTAACAGACCGAAGAAAGCCACACTAACCGATTTAGTGACTTACCTTTTCATCAGGAATCGTGTGAGACATGTCAGACACTTTGGCCATCATGGGAATTCCTCCGAGTGCTTGAACCTGAAGTTAACACACAACAATAAGGCATCTACTTTATGCAAGATCAGGGAAGTAACTAAACACTTAAATTACAGTACTACTCGCGTATCACACGCATAGCTAACACTGTTCCATTGTAAACACTACAAACCGATAAATTGGTTGCCTTTGGGTTCGATCATTTCGTTTTAATGTGTTCCTGAAAAGGATTAGATCTGGGATTTCTTCTAAAAAAGTTAAGGCACCGAAGCGTTAATAAGTGAAAAAAAAATCCAAATTAAGAAATAGGATGAGGTTTCGTATATTTCTATGTTTTGGTTAGCGTATGTCGATGGAAGGACACTCAGCTGTATGCTGCCTGGTTGATTGGATCATAACTTAAAATTCTATTCGTCATCTTTTTTTCTTGTTTCCGGAATAATAAAACTATTAGCTTCGAATTCATGTCTCATGTATTATCTATTCCTACACCCAAACTACAGATATTATTCTTCTGAAGGAGCAAAATTATATATTTAACAATAATTATTATAGTTAACAAAGATAGAATTTTCACGAGGAAGAAAAAAAGGGGCAGTAAGGCAGTCACATTACCTTTTGAGCGAGTACTTTGAAATTCTCCGCTTCATTTGCTTTTAACCGTTCCAGGACTGGATTCGTACCAGATCCTATATTGAACAGATAAAAATTGCGTTACGAAGAGACTTTTTAACAGCATGTACAACCAACTTACGATGTAAAGAGTGTCAAGTCATCCTACACATATAAGTATACATTCTCTCTTTCTTGCCATCGTTCTATATACTACGTATTACAGCAGTTAGCAGATCCATGAACAGAAACGCGCCAAGTTTCCACACGTGTATTTTTAACAAACAAACTGGCGAGCAGTATACCATTTTGAGCAATTCTTATAAATCATTGTTCTACCACACTTGTAATTTCATTCTTTAACGTGGTAATGTATTTTTGGAAGAATCTATAATCATTTTTGACTCGTTTTATAACGTCACTCTGGAGTTTTTAAAACAGATTTTTATTTGCAATCCCAAAGTTCTCTGTATGTCCAGTAACTTTATTCATTTTCCCCAAGTGTCAGTGTACGGCCAGGTTTCTCCAATAAAGCCCTCATTAATACAAATACCTCGTTTTCACTTGTTGCTTTGGAAAGGACCTCAATAATACGGACAATTCATTACCAAGAAGACTTCATTCCAGAAATATGTGCTTTCAATGATGGAAAAGTCCCTGTCTTACCTGGACTAAAGCATGCTGTCCAGGAATCAAGCATTGCACCACCCTCTTCATCACTGTCGCTGGCATCATCTGTTCCTGGATTACGGGTAAGAGTGGTGTCCTCGTTGACCATGGCCAGCGGTAGCAAAGACGGGTGATAATGATGCAAAATGTAGCACAGTGCACGCCCGTCAGAGAAAGACACCGTGAAGTTCTCAACCTACAAATCAAGGATGGTTGTCAGTCTTGCGATAGCTAGACATATTTCTTGTCAAAAAGCAGAGAAACACATGCTTTTGTTTTGAAAAAAAAACAGCCCAGTATTCAGTATACAATATAATGCAAACACGATACAATAAACACAGCACAAGTATACCCAACTTTATTCAACTACTGTAGCTCTTCTTTCTTTATTTTTTTCTTCGCAAAGTATCAGCCATTTAGGGAGTAAACGCAATTAGCAGGCATAGTTTGGCAGCTACTTTTTCTTTGTAGGTAAATCACAAAAGTAAACATATGATAATTTAGAATTAATAATTTTTTATCAACTAGTGACTATGACTTCAAACTTTGCCTTCTGTTGCCAAAATTGGTTAACTCTTCACTTGTTTCTACCACCTACCCTGGAACAGCGCCTTCCGTACCAATCATCATCTTTAGGCATAGTTCGTTATCCCACAGAGAAACCCTTTCAAGCAGCTCTCTGGCAAGTGTAAAGGCCTCGCAAGTGTTACAAACCTTCATTCCATAGTAGCTACACACGATCCTGCACCATTTCAGCAACAGACTAAGCCTTTCAGACTTGAAATAGATATCTTCTTCCATTGACTCCCGCCGACCACGAGCCAAACCAAGCATCTCTGGATCCTCAAACTTCAGTGCTGCCACCAGCCGGGCCTGCAACCTCTTGTGCTTCTGGAGAAAGTTTATCTCGTCCCTCAGCTGTTCTTCATTGATTATCACGTTTACCTGGAACATATTGCATTTTGTGTTAGATTAGCAGCCCTAAGTAGACCAAAAAGGGGCCGGTTCCTCGAAAACCGATTAGCGTAAGCCTAAGATTGTATGCTGTTTATCAAGACTGACCCAGACACCAAATCACAGATAATTAGCTAAATGATCTGTGTTTAAACAATGTTTCTTAAAAGAGTGACAAATTAATCTGGGGTTCAGAAAGTTTGTCTAAAAGTAGGCCTACGGTAACCCTGAGCTAATATTAATCAGTTTTTAAGAAACCCGGCCCTAAGCAACAAGTTATACTAATGTTACTATTTCTTCAAACGATAAGCCAGAACATAGAAAATATCTAAAGCAGTGTTCAGTTTTATAAGAATTTTTTCGATTGTGCGGTAATATTTTGTTAGAAACGACAAACCAATATAACATTTTCTGCGGCTCTACTGCCAACTTATTGATCGAAAATGTCACTGTTACTGAAGTTGAGGAAAGAATTTACTTTCTAGCAACGAAATAAGAGAACAATCGCCATTGTACAAATTTATTTGGTTTTGCCATGCTGAATGTGTTGTCCTGTATGGCCAATGACTTACCTGGAAGTTGAAGATAATTTGCCAAAGAAGGGACAGCGTCTTCTCTCGATGACCATCAACAATATGACGAGGGTCAATTCCTTGGAGAGGCATATTAGCAAGATCACTAAAATGATTGACAAAACCATTTTTTTGATTATGTAATACAGATACGTAGCTAAACGGATCCGTCAAGATTTCTTCAGTGGTAATGCATGTACTGCCACCCTTTCAACCGCCAATAGAGGAATTCGTAATGGTTTTAGGTTTTGAAGATTTGATCCCCAGGGAACACACCCTTTCTGATTACTGAGTACATTGTTGTTGTTATTGATTACAGGGTTCGTCCGAAAATTACAAAACAAAATTTAACCTTTTCACTTACTATGAGAACGAAAACTATTCGCTCGATCAAAATGACAAAGGAGAAAATTTAAGGACTTTCAAGGACCTCGATTATGTTTTGTAAAATTAGAGGGCTTTTGATGCGTCAAATTTTGGAAACTGGAGTTTAAGGACTTTTATGGTTTTTGAAGACCTGGAGAAACTCTTTAATTAAGGATTAGATTTAAAGGAAACTGAGTGTACTTAAGTAATGAAATCATTTTAATCGTTATAATTCTTTTTTCAACCAGAATGTCTTCTGAGATAGGGTCGCCACTTTAGCTCAGTTGGAAAAAAGGAAGATCGGGAAATTTGTTTGCTAGTCTGGAGGTACTATATTTCTGGTAGAAGTCTGTTTCCGTTAAGTTTATTTATTTATTTATTTGGTCGATTATTTTCTGCCAATTCATTAACATGAAAAGTAAGCAAGAGCAGATTTAAAGCATTACATATGGTCGGAGTATGAGACTGACAAGAATATGAAACTAAAGAAGTAACACAGAAGCTATAAACAAGCAACAGGAAGTTCATATCTTCTGTGGAATAGACTGATTAAATGAAGATCATGTACTAGCTAGCCCCATTCCCCTCCTCCTGTAGTAGGATCAGCATGACGTCACTGCCATGCGTAGTGCAGTGAACTTTGGAGCAAGGGGACCATGTGTCAAGCAATTGCTTTCCAGATTAGAATCATGTTTCCTTTATAAGAATGAAAAGTAGCATGCTCAAAAACGCTTTACAATGATCAGTCAACCCCCAGCGAACCGGAGGCATATATAGGTGCCTCTAGCAGGTGCTTTCAAGCGGTCCATGTATGCTTGTCTTATTTTACCGACCTCGGAAGGATGGAAAGCTGAGTGATTTTTAGCGGGTAAGGTCAGCCAAGTATTCAAACCTTGTCCAGGAAGGGAATCGAACCGGGGGCCTCAGGATTGGAAGGCAGAGGCCTTACCGCTGCGCCAACCCCTCCACTTGTAATGCTGAACAACGTAATGTGAAGTTACATATCTTCAACTTTCTATAGACTCTTGAGGCAGCTGAAAACCTAACTCTGTAAGCGTCAGAAATGGAAAGAGCAGGTCAAAGTTAGTAAGTGCCGTAAATTTGGGGATTTAATAATGAAAACTGTAGATCTTGTAAAGCTTCTAAAAACTGAAAATTTAACAGAGAATAAATCGGAAGTTTGAGTTGGGAGGCCATGCGGTACTCTCCCAGCCTCGATCTCTTGCAAACCCCCATGTATTCTTTTTAGAATTTCGGAGTATTTTTTGTTTTTAAAATCCTCACTAAAAATGTCACAGTTTTCAATATTAAATCCCTATTTTTTCAGCACTTACAAACTTATACCTGCTCTTTCCATTTCTGACGATTACAGAGTGCTAACGTCAGGCTTTTGATTGGCTCAAGAACCGTGAAAAGGGTCTATTGCGACATACCTGAAGCGCCACTGGTGAGCACTCCACGTGATTTCAACTCGTTCATGAACACTTCAACATTGTGGATTTTCTGTTAAAAAAACTCCAACTGATTAGGAATGGTAACAAAATGAAGAAAGTACTGAAACTTCCGAACACAAAGCAAAAGACCAAATGATAATCTGTTTTCTAAAGGGCAAATTACCTGAAGTCTTGATATAGCTGGAACACGAAGACTGGCTGACAGTTGCCAGTTGTGCGTCAAAAGCTCTACAACTCGACTGAGAAGGAAAAAAATAGAGTGAGAGTGAATGTTTTCTCCGTTTAACATGAATACCGTTTAACCTCCAGGCCCAAACAGAAGTTCTTGTTCTTGGACTTTAAACATTATTCTCGCCGTTACAACTTTTGTTGAAACCAACCTTCCGCTGAATAACTTTGAAAAGATGTATCGTTAAATGGGCAAAAATTCCACTGTCTGACCAGTAAATTTGCGGCGTCACAAATGTAGTTGAATTTTTTTTGTCATGCCATTGGCTGTATTCTTCAGAACACTGAACAGTGGTTAAACTTTGTTAAGAATCTTCTCTTATTCAAAAACAGCTTCCTGCTTGAAGGTTAGAACTATTCAAATGTAACCTGCTGTATTTGAGCTATTCATTGACGTAATTGCTTTGCCGTTGCTCAGGAAAACCTGGTGTTAAATACATATAAAAGATATGTTTATCAGCCTTTCTTTCAAACTGTATTACCAGTGTATGCGTTCCGCAGTAACTCACGTTATTCTCAGACCATCTCTCAAATCGACAGCAATCTTCGTCACAGCGTAGTCATATTCATCTCGAGCGGTCTGAAACAAGACAGAGGCATTTAACACTTCATCAACTGTACGTTATAGATAGTAAGAGGCTTTCCACGAGAGAAGAAACCGTTAAATCTCGAGAATAAGTTAAATAAGTTTTCATTGAACAACTGGCTCTTCCTCAACGGTCTTCAGTGTAGACAAAGCTCGAACCAACGGTTATCGAAGTATCAACGCCTCGCTTTGATTATACGAAAATATTTGTACGAAACTTCGAATGGAACTAAAAGCTACTCACTCACCAAATGTGTTCTTGTTAGCTATGTATAGCTACTTTTTATGGGAACTAAATACCTTGGGTGGAATTTATCCTAAGCCTTCCGATGGTAGTGTACTAACATTTTGGCATATCACTCAAAAATGTAATCACTGTCTTCAGCAACTTCCCTAAATTGCAGTATCCTCAGGCCTGAATTTTACAAATACTTTAAATTGTGTAAGCTTAGACGTTGAGCAAATACTGCGCAAACTCGAAACAACCGGTATCTATGACGTCACAACTATGTAGAAGATGGAGGGGATTCTCGTTTAATCTTGAAAACTCGTTACTGCATGGTTATTTTTTGTTTTCTTTTCATTTTTAAAACAACAACACTTTCAATAAACGTTTTTTACCCAAGCAATTCGTTGGTCCAAACACTTACAAACTGTTGTTGATAGTTTAGGGTCTGTTGAAACGTAAATTTGTAAGTTGTAAACAGAATCTTGTTCGCCCGACCAATCAAAAACGACGTCAAAAGAACATGTTCAAAACTCAATATCACGGCAAACGCGTTTGCTAGCGTTCGCAGAGCCAATCGCTAAATAATCTAGAAACTCGTTTCGCTTTTTTTCGTTTTAAGATCAAATGAAACTGCTCTAATTGAAGTTTTAAATCAAAGTAAAAAAGACTTGGTAAGTAAAATATATTATCGTTTAGGTTTTCACCGCTCTTCCTCTTGATTTATTGCCAGCCTCCGCAAAGGATCACGGTAGTTTCTTAGTTCTGACGTCACTTCCGTTGACTGATTGCAGTTCTCACCTGGGTGTGGGTTACACTGTAACCCAGAAAGTTCAAGTGTTTGGTGATATCCCCCTCACCCTTAAGGTAGTCCCTGGAGAATGTCAGCAAGATACTACGGCTGGACTGCGATACAAAAGCAAATACCAGACTGTTAGATTATCTTAGGGTGTTTTAACTCTTGATACATAAGCAAAACCACCATTTTAGTTGCTTTCAAGTTATTTCAAAGTAGAGATCAATATTATTAAAAACATTTGTGTGGCGATATGGAAATCTTGCATTCCGGTTGTGGAACAACTCGTTACAACGCCATAAAAAAGTCTTAAAAACTGAAAAAGTGTAACATACCTTTGAAAAACTTCATCTATGTACTTGTAGGATTCCCCTTTCAAAGTTGGCGTTTTTACTTAATACTATATCTTGCTCTTTCAGCTGTTTTGCAAGTTGTTTTGACTTCACTATAATGAACAAACATCAGGATTTTAAAAAATCTTTGACTATGTTCATTTAGAAAACGTTACTTTTTTGTGTTATTCTTTCTAGACAACTCTCGAAATCCCAAAACCTTAACTTCTTTTCTATTTCCTTAGGAACCTCTAAATGTTGGGAGCAAAGGCTGTTGTTGGATATGAATTTACTGTCTTTACCTTAAATGAGGCATCCTTGTTGAACAAGCATGGATCATGGTCGATAAGTCGTGTCAGTTTGGCTTTGTCTAGGAACAGCACCAACAGGAGAAGTTTCTTCAGTGTAAACTTACACAGCTGCTCTTCATACCCTGTGTATCACAGAAAAAACTAAAGAGGTTGAGCGAAAATGTTTTCTTTTCGAAAGAAAATAAACCATCATTTTTTATGTTTTCCAACAAATAATTTCACCTTGGCCATAAAGCCCCGGTACTTTGGGGTGTGCGAACTCCTTTGCAATATCTGGGTTGCCTAGCAACCTGTCAGTTATAAACCTGCAGAGGCCACTTGTATCACTGTTTGAATGAACTGGTAGGATTTCTCCATAGACAACCTAAAAACGAGAAAATAGGCAATATGTAGTTAGCACAGGATTTTTTTTAAAAAAAACATCAAACTTTACCCACATAACCCATTGCATAAAACTTTCAACAAAAAGTAATTCAACGACCCAAAGTCATCTTCAGCTAAACCTGAAAAACAGTATTAATTAGTAGTGACAACCTGAAGCTTTGACACTACGACCACAAAAACCAAGAGCACATGCACAAAGAGCGCAGAATGTGTTTTTAAGCCAATCAAGTATGAGATCCTAACAACAGACTTTAATAAAGCATGCAAGCTTACAGCTTCTCTTCATAATTGCCAGATGTCACCTTTTGTTCTATTGGCTCAGGGGGAGCAATGAACCTTACAAAAGGATGGTGTTCATGGTTGCACTTTAATAACTTACCTCTAAACCAATTCTTAGCCAGAGTGGACTGTAAGATAGAATCATCTCCACCACATTCCGCTTTATCCCTGAAATGCAACATTTTATTTTAAAAATATTTTGTAAATATAAATAGTAAGAACTGACATAAAAGGCAGAATACAGCTAACTTGTCCCAGGGGGGAGGAGTACTTCCATACATAAGCTATATGGGGACGTGCCACCCTTCAGGGTGTGGTTTTTTGACCATCCACTCATTCTAAAAAAGTTTTTTTTGAAGAACTTTAAAAGCTTACAGGGTCTAAAAATCATGCATTTTGACAAAAAAATTAGTGGAATTTAAATTGAAAATCATAAACAGGGTATCAATTTTTCAAGTTTTTTATAAACTTTTTATCAAACTAAACTTAGGTCAAGTACCCCCCACCCCACCCCACCAGGGTAATGTAAAGTCACAAGCACACAATCTGGAGCTCTTGTGCTTATCTATTACAGTGTGACCACAAGAAGGTTCTGTGAATGCACAAACCCATTTGTTGAATGTTTTTCTACGCCAATCAAAGAAAAGATCCTGATCACAAATCATGCTAACCAGTGTGTTTTCAGTTTATTTTCGTGAGTTTAAATAATTTGTTGCCATTAATAGTTGGATTAACATGTTGTCAAAAAAACTTTTTAAAATATGTGTGATAAGTTTTCATGGGTTTCATAGCTGCCTTGTGAGTTTTCTTACCAAGATCTGCATGAAGTTTCTTGTCGGCTCTTATGGCTATGCGACCTTCTTCAACCTCGGCCTCAATTCTACGAATGACACAAATCAGTGGCTCTGACTGATACAGCAAACATGCACTTCGTCGCAGACGAGTCATCTTACGTTTGGCAGTGTAGGCCCTGAGGGAGAGGTCTTCTCTACTAGGAGCCAATGGTTGGGATTTCCTGGCATTGTTGGTCCCGACAACCATGTCCCCCCTGTCAGTTGGTGCAGGGCCACCTGCTACCACATCTGAATCATCAGGCGGGGTAAGGACGAAGTTCAACCAGCTGGTGAACCCTGTGAACCACCAAATCCTCATTAGCTGGTTTTAAAACAGTAATAGTTTATTTGGTGAAACCTCAATTCAACAGACTACGAAGGGACCAAGGAAATGCCTTTGTCTTGCATCTTACAGTGTAACCTCAATTTAACAAACCTCTATTTAATGAACTGACCTTGGTATAACAAACAATATGTTTTTATTGGTACAAGTTCCATTTAAATATATTGAACAGAACTTCGATTTAACAAACACCTCGAGCGATTTAACGAAACTTTTTCAGCAGCCCAAACTTAAATTTTACTTATAATTCACCTCCATATAATAAACAGAGGTCAAGTCAAGTAATGATTGCTGTTGTAGACATAGTAAGTTAGAATTTTTATTAAAGCAAAAGATAGGTGAACAGCTGCCTTATTCAATTCTTAAACAAAAAGATTGATCTTGCCTTGTGGAAAAGCCTAAAAGTAAATTTTCATTTTTTTTGGATATACCGTAATGAATAATTATTTGACTATTTTCATGCAATTTTTGCTATTGATATATAATGCTCTCTTAATTAAAAACAAAAACTCTAGTATGTATTAGTTAACTGTAATTTGACCAAAGTTACAAATGTATTCAAAGGCATATTTGAGGAACATTTAGTTGATTCATAATTAGAAGCATGCAGAGCTACCTTTTTTCTACACAAAAAAAAAACTACCAACCTTTGGAGGTTCACAAGATCAATTAACAGAGTAAGTTTAAGTTTGCATGTATGGTAAATTGTCAACCATAACTGCACTAGCTGATCTCCTATATACTTATGTACAATCATATGTCAATTAAATGTACTATACAGGGACGGTGGAGTTAATTTGAAAATAGGTGGAGGAAGAAGTGGGGGGCATGACAAGTGATTTAAAGTGAGGGAGTGGGCTAAAAACACTTAATAAAGTTTTTTCTCAGTAACTTTGTAATTTTCAAAAAAGTAACTTGTAGGACTTTAGCCCCAACAGTCCCCCCCCTTCTTGGGGTCCAATGCTATATGACATGAACAATATAGATAACTGTTTAAACATAGATTTTGCTAACCTCTCTCCTGCTTGTCAATCCATCTCTCATCATAATACATATTCTTAGCAGCAAAAGGTAGAGGATGTCTTGGGATGCTGGTTCTCGGAGCCTTGACAAGCTTCAGCCTCCTCTGTGCCACCCCCTTCGCCGGCACTTTCACCTTCACTCGCACCTTTGGTTTCAGTGCAGTTGGTATGGAGCTGTTTGTCACTTTAGGTCGCGACATTGCCGCAACACTTTCTGCAGAAAGAGTTTTTCTATCATTTTTAGAGGGTTTTCAACATAGGCTAATGAAAGTTGATATCATGCTTCTCGTCAACCACTTTTGTTACACTTGTGAGGTTACTTTTAATATTTCATTTATCATTATTTTTTATATATTTTGAAAAAGTAGCTACAAGCATGCATGTGATACAAAAGTACCAATTTTCGAACAAAAATGAGCTTTTTTATCTACTCCCTACTGTAGCTTGTTTGGCAAATAATTTATTGTTGAAAAGACCAGGATTTGGGGTTGCAACTGGTGTACACTGACCAAGCATTATCTTGAGATGGTGAATGATCAGAAGTCTTTCTTTCCAAAATAATGAAAAATAAAGTTTTTCATACAGTGCCTCAGTCCCATGCGGGAACTGACGAGAAACATGACATCAACTGTTATTGGCCTTATATTTCAAGTATTTAGTTATAACATTTTAATTAAACATAGAATAATTGATATATGTCATCTAGAATTCATTTTTAGCAAAACTATTTGATTTAGTAACTGGCAGATCAATACTCACTAGAAATCTTTTCTGTTTGCTTGCTCTTCTTTGCAGCATTTGCTTTCACATCTTCAGCTTTTCGTTTTGGACTTGTTTGCTTGTTTTGTATCCTGCCATCTTGTGGTTCTTCTCCTGTTCCACTATCCGCTATGACTCTGGATGTACACTTAGCTTCCTTTTGTTTAGAAGGTTCTTTTTTCTTGCTCACTTGAACAACAAATGTCTCCCGTCTAAATTCTTGCTCATTTACACAAGCATTTTCCTGACAAGCCGCTGGTTTCACATTTTGTAGTATTACATCTTCTTTTTGGAGTTCAGTGAAAAGTTTGGTTGGCACCTGAGCTTGTTTGACAGAACTTTTTTGGTTTAACTTCTGACTCACATATAGCACAGACATTTGTCGTCGCTGTGGTGATAAATTTAAACAAAGACAGTGTAGTTAGTTATCAGTACTTGTTAGCATTTTTGTGCTCACCATAGTTGAACAATAAGTCAGTTTCACAATCATGAGAAGTACAGAATGTATGGTTTGTTTGGTCGCACCGCACGCCCTGTAAACATGGCAAATTGTACATGTGAATATATGCTGTTCAAAATGTCTTATACAGAAATTGACATATTAATATAAATTTCTAATGATCTCCACTCATTCATAAGATCTGCCATGTTTACAGGATCCAATGAGTGGCCCGACAAACAGACTGCTCAAAATTAATGTATTGCACATGATCATGAAGTTGGCTTATAATATCTTCTCGCTCCATTAATCAGTACAAGTTAAGTTGATAATAGGTGAGTATAAGTTTTGAGCATAAGGAAATTGATCATCTACACTTAACTCTCTACTAAAGATGAAATGCAGAATTCTCCCAACTTAATCAAATAGGAAATGTATAGGAACAAGTCATAAGAAATCTGCAACTGGTCAACTGACACTTTTGAGAGTGAAATGGTTAAATGAAGTAACTAACAAGAACATTAGCATGTGAGGCAAAATTGGAAGATAAAAAAGCCCTCCTTTTTAAAAGTATGCAGATATTTATTATATTTTTTATTAACGACATAAATACGCAGGGTTGTATTGATTAATGAAGGTTCCCAGGAATGGTACCATGCCTCCAGAAACCAATGCATTCCAGACTAGGCCATTCCACTTGCCAGCAGATGACAAGATCTAGACACTTAGGGTCAAATTAGGGGATGGTGACTGACTTGAAGAGGAGCCCTGCCTCAACCAAACTTTGGCTTAACACACCCCTACCCATGGGGTAAAGAAAATCATTTTTTTTAAAAAAACTAAAAGATGGATAGGGTATTGACTATTGTTTTTCACGAAAGTTTAAATTTTAGGTTAGGAGCTCTTAAAATAATTATCTTAGCGAGGTTTCAGAGCGTGATATACATTACAGTACTAATAATTAGTACTAAATTTAAAATACATTTTGACAAGAACCCAAACTGACTGGCATCAGAAAAGACATCCTGCGAGCAGAGGCCTTTCATATCCCACAAAGAAACGCATGAAACGCCTGTGCATGTGGGGTATACCGTATAGAACAAGTGAAGCACTCTGGTCATTACAATCGTGTCTACACTTTCATAAATTTCTGGCCTATTTCTAAAAAACATTTGTTTGAAAAATGATAAAAAAGTTCAGCATACATGTGTGGATATAAATATTATTATATACACCCACATTACTAACCTTTTCTTTCCGTTTCACTGGAGAAACTGCAGTTCCAAACACAATGACTTGAACTCGAAGGACTGTATCCCATCTAAATGCAACAACTTCTCGACAACTGCCTGCTTCTTTCGGCTCCCATTTTATCGAAATAATCTTTTCTTCTTTTGGCCCAAGGTTTACACATTGCCTTTGGCCATCATACTTCTCCAGTTCATCTGCTTCGAGACTAAATCCTTTCTCTGAAGACAATTTTTCCACCGTCAAAATTTGGGAGATTTCATGTGGATTATGAATCAACAAGCGTTCTGTAGCACTCGTCCCTACTTTAACATTGCCGAAAGAAATTCGAGGAGTCTTTGCAAAATGTACCAGCTTTAATGTAGCGATCTCAGGTTCTGGAGAACTTGCCAAGATGAGCGGAGATTTGCAAGGGCTATACCATTTTGCACGTTTCGAACGATTCGTGGGAACCCCTTCGAGGGTATCAAGACCAAAATTCTCCTTGTTTGGAGACAAAATGTCGGTATTATTTATCCTTGACATACTTTGGCTTAGTATCCCATCGCTTCTGATTGGCTTTTCTCAATATAAAACCATAAAAACAGTAGACTACAGAAAGAATCAAAGTAAAACACAGACAACTAAAAAACAGAACATGACCTGAAATTTTTTAAAATGGTTGCACATTTCAAACGGCTGATTTAAAAATTCCGGCGAGCGTCATCCAGCCAATCAGAAGCCATATTATATCTTAGAGAACCAATCAAAATGCATGTACTGGAAACCGACAATTTCACTCGGGCTCAGTTTCTCTCTTTCTTTAGTCTACTATCCTTGGCCACAGGAAGCCCCAGAAGGTAACGATATCGCGGTGAAACAAGAGTTTCGGGGGTGGAAGCGGAATCTTTTCAGTATGATAATTCGTTATTCCCAGATATTTTTCGACCAATGATTCATGGT